>JARQOD010007676.1:0-38425 GCA_033576555.1 Oophaga sylvatica
ATCCTAAAAGTGTGCAGTGCATTAGTTGTGAGGATTCAGAAGCTGCAATGTCAGGATTCAGCTCTGCAGGTTCCAGCAGTCGTCACATGAACACTTCACTCATATGTGATTTTCATACTTATAGTCCTGTTACAACGAGCTTCTCTTCCTGCTTCTCTCAGTTTGTCACTGAACATTGAGAGCATTGGGGAGAGCAGCTCGTCGGTACATGACTAAGTGTGCAAGTCACATGTGTGCTTGGGGGGGGGACGCCAAACCGAATTCTTGCCCCGGGTGCCAGAAAGCCTAGATACACCTCTGCCTCTGCCCATCATAGATGTACCATTTGAGTGGATAGTGATGGATCTGGTAGGCCTCACAGTGAAATCCGCCCGTGTCCATCAACATATTTTGGTCATAGTGGACTACACCACACGGTAGGTTCCCAGAGGCGCTACTGCTCCGCCACACATTGGCCAAGCTAATAGTCCGCGAGCTATTTGCCATGTTTTGTCGCCTTTTTGATCCTTACAGATCATGGGACTCCTTTTATCTCCAAGGTGACCAGGGAGTTATGTAAGCTGCTCCATAATAAACCGCTACGTGCATCGGTGTACCATCCACAAACCGACGGGTTGGTGGAGAGATATAACAAGACCCTCAAATCCATGCTAAAAAAGGTGGTCACCAAGGATGGGAGGGATTGGGACATGTTATTGCCCTATCTAATGTTCACAATCCGCGAGGTACCACAGGCATCCACGGGGTTCTCCCCATTTAGCTATTATATGGCAGACACCCGATGGGACTGCTGGACGTAGTCAAGGAGATGTGGGAACAGGAGCCCACTCCACATAACAGTGTCATCGAGTATGTGGCAAGCATGCAGGACCGGACTGCAGCAGCATCTGATGGATGCCCAGGCTGCGCAAACCCGCGGGTATATTAAAAGAGCCACAGTCAGGACCTTTAAAGAAGGGGGGTCACCCCAGGCTCAGGGTGATGAGGGGTCTACCCCAGGCTCAGGGTGATGAGGGGTCTCCCCCAGGCTCAGGGTGAGGCTCAAGGTGATGGACAGTCGCCCCCAGGCTGAGCTTAATGGGGGGTCACCCTCGGGTCAGGGTGATGGAGGGTTTCCTCAAGGCTGCAGGGTGATGGGGGTCTCCCCCCAGGCTCAAGGTGATGGGGGTAGCCCCCAGGCTCAGGGTGATGGAAGGTCGCCTCCAAGCTCAGGGTAATGGGGGTCGCCCCCAGGCTCAAGGTGATGGGGATCTCCCCTAGTTGCAGGGTGATGGGGGTCGCCCCCAGGCTCAAGGTGATGGGGGTCTCCCCCAGGCTCAGGGTGATGGGGGTTGCCCCCAGGCTCAGGGTGATGGGGGTCTCCCCAGGCTCAGGGTGATGGGGGTCGCCCCCAGGCTCAGGGTGATGAGGGTCACCCCCAGGCTCAAGGTGATGGAGAGTGGACCCCAGGCTGAGCATAATGCGGGGTCGCCCCTGGGGCAGGGTGATGGGGGGTGTGAGGTAGGGACAGCCACCATCTTGGATAGGGCCTATACCAGCCTCCATTTTGTCTGTTCACAGAGCCACAGGCTGCTAACTGCATCTTGCCCCAGGGCCTGCTGGCATATTCAATACGACAGGGTTTGATGTCCACTGTGAATCAAAAGGGGCTTTTAATATGCTAAGTAATTCAGGCCCATGTTTGAATGGCCAGGTCTTTAGTATGGTAACGAGTTAGGAGCCAAGTGTTATGATCTGCTACAAGCACTAAGGAAAGGTGGGAATTCAGTCCCTACAATAGGACTGAGCTGGATCCCTACGATGTAACGGGGAACCTGATCCTGCGACCAGACCCGCTAAAGTCCTCAGCTAGTCTGAACGAAGACCTATAGTTGCGAGGGAGGAATCTCTACAAGATCTAGGGACTGGGTGAAAAGGTGGACACCCCTAACAGAAATTGTAGCAGGGAAAATAAAACAGAAAACAAATACTAAGAGATCCTAAGATCAAGCAAAACTGACAGAGTAAGGCACCTAAGCACCCGGCTAGCTTAAGAGTAGATAATACAATGAAGTCCAGCAAAGCCAGAAGGGCGGAGCCAGACTAAATAGGGAAAAAAGGTCATGTGACAGCAAACTGAAACAAAATCTGACAAGAGGGTTATAACAGTACCCTCCCTTCAAAGAGGATCCTCCGGATCCCCTATGACTTAGGCTTATCCAGAAATCTCTTGTGAAACGCTCTGACAAGTCTAGACGCAGAAACATCATCCGCCCTCACCCATGAGTTATCCTCGGGTCCATAACCCTTCCAAGCGACGAGGTACTGCAAACCCCCTCTATACCGTCTAGAATTTAGGATGCGGGAAATCTCATATTGCCCGTCCTCCACCACCAGGGGAACAGTGGCCGAGACGTCTCCATCTGAGACCTCAGCTTTTTTCAAGAGAGAAACATGAAACACCGGATTAATCTTCCAGGAGGTAGGAAGCTCCAACTTAACAGCAGATTGGTTAATAACCTGAAGCACCTTAAAGGGCCCTACAAACTTAGGACCCAATTTCTTAGACGGAATCCTCAAGCGCAGATTCTTAGAGGACAACCAAACCATGTCACCAATAGCAAACAAAACCTCTTGTCGTTTTCTATCAAAATACACTTTGGATCTTTTGTTAGCCTCCTGAAGATTACCACGCACATCAGTCCAAACTCTCTCCAAAACACCAGAAAAATTCTCCTCTTCAGGTACAGCCGATCCCAACTTGGAAAATGACCCAAATGACGGATGTCTCCCAGAACAAAAAAAAGGCGAACAACCAGCAGAAGCGGATGTATGGTTGTTAAGAGCAAACTCAGCAAGTGGC
Source organism: Oophaga sylvatica (assembly GCA_033576555.1). NCBI lineage: Eukaryota > Metazoa > Chordata > Amphibia > Anura > Dendrobatidae > Oophaga > Oophaga sylvatica. The sequence goes on from JARQOD010007676.1 coordinate 2,843, forward strand.
AGAAACTCAGACCACCCCTCTTGATTATCAGTCACAAAACAACGCAAAAACTGCTCAACATCCTGGTTTTTCCTTTCTGTCTGGCCATTAGACTCAGGATGATATCCGGATGAAAACGACAAATGAACTCCCAACCTGTCACAAAAGGCGCGCCAAAAACGAGCCACAAACTGAGGTCCCCTATCAGAAACAATGTCAGTAGGAACACCATGTAGTCTGACTATTTCCTTGACAAAGGCCTTAGCGAGAGTCTTAGCGCAGGGCAGTTTGATGAAAGGAACCAAGTGACACATCTTGCTAAAACGGTCCACGACCACCCAGATGACAGTGAAACCCTCAGAGGGGGAAGGTCAGTAATAAAGTCCATAGCCAAATGTGTCCAAGGTGCACTAGGAACCTCCAGAGGGCAAAGCAACCCGCAGCAGGAGTATGAGAAGACTTAGATCTAGCACACACAGTGCATTGACGCACCCACTTAATGACTTCCTTCTGCCATCCAGGCCACCAAAAACTGCGACCCACAAGTCTCTTGGTCTCAGAGATTCCAGGATGACCTGCCAACCGAGAGTCATGACATTCAACAAACAAATCTCTCCTCAGGGTACCAGGCACAAACAACCTCCCATGCGGCGTGTTAGATGGGCCATTCTCCTGTGCTTTAAGAATCTCATCTTCCAACACGGAGTCCAAAACGCAATAACAACCCCCTCTTGCAAAATGTTTTCCTCCTCCTCAGTACCCACCATAGGAGAAAAGCTGCGAGACAAAGCATCAGCTTTAACATTTTTAGTACCTGGGATGTAAGTAACGGTAAAATTAAAGCGTGAGAAAAACAGTGCCCACCTAGCCTGACGGGCATTCAAGCGTTTGGCAGCATCAAGGTAGATCAGATTTTTATGATCGGTGAAGACTTGAACGGGAAATTCCGCTCCCTCCAAAAAATGACGCCAGTGTTCAAATGCGAGTTTAATTGCCAACAATTCCCGATTACCGATATCATAATTTAGTTCAGACTCAGAAAATTTCTTTGAAAAAAAAGCACAGGGATGTACTCCATCCGTCTTTCCTGAGACAACACCGCGCCGACCCCACAGAAGAAGCATCAACCTCAACCAAAAATGGTTTAGTCACATCAGGCTGCGTAAGGATGGGAGCAGAGCTGAACCTCTCCTTTAGCAACACAAAAGCCTAAATGGCCTCAGTAGTCCACTGAATCGCATCAGCACCTTTCCTGGTGAGATTGGTCAGAGGTTTGGCAATCACAGAAAAATTTTTATGAATTTTCTATAATAATTGGCGAACCCAAAAACCTCTGTATTGATTTCACACCAATAGGTCTAGGCCAATCCTGCACAGCTTGCACTTTCACAGGGTCCATCTCAAAACCTTCACTGGAGACAATGTAGCCCAAAAAACTAAGTCTCTGTACAGCGAACTCACATTTTTCTAGTTTGTCAAAAAGTGAATTATCACTCAGTAACTGTAATACTTCACGCACACTCCTCCAATGAGACTCCAAATCCGGTGAATAAATCAAAATGTCATCCAAATACACAACCACACTTCTGCCGATCAAAGGTCTAAGGATGTCATTAATAAGATTCTGAAAAAATGCCGGAGCACTGGAAAGTCCAAAAGGCATTACCAGATTCTCAAAATGACCCAGTGGAGTGTTAAACGCAGTCTTCCATTCATCCCCCTCCTTCATGCGCAACAAATTGTATGCCCCTCGAAGATCAATTTTCGAGAACGACTTGGCCCCCACTAACTGATTAAACAAATCAGGAATCAATGGCAGTGGGTAAGGATTGCGTACAGTAATCTTATTAATCTCACGAAAGTCTAGACAAGGCCGTAAACCGCCGTCCTTTTTTTTAACAAAAAAAAATCCAACCGCCACAGGAGATTTGGAAGGCCTAATGTGACCGGCGGCCAAGCTTGTCTGTATGTATTCCTCCAAAGCCTTTCTCTCAGGAATAGTCAAATTAAATAAACGACTTTTAGGAAGAGTTGCTCCAGGGACAAATTCAATCGAACAATCATAATCTCTATGAGGAGGCAATACCTGCGATTCCTTATCAGAAAAAACTTTCCAAAAATCCTGAATAGGTACAGGTAACTCCCCCTTAACTACAGCAGCAATACGCCCGTTACAACACTTGTCATAACACTTAGGACTCCAGGACTTAATTTCATTGGTAGACCAATCCAGTACCGGATTGTGCAATTTTAACCAGGGTAACCCCAGAATCACCGGTGAGGGCAAATTATTCAAAACTACCAAATCCAAATTCTCTTGATGAACACCATTAATAGTAAGAGGAAATTCATAGATATGGTGAGTAACATTTTTCAAGGGAGAGCCATCCACAGACACCACATTAATAGGATAAGACAGAAGTTTGGGTTTTAATTTTAGTTTTTCCAAAATTTCCCATCAATCACATTGAGAGTTGAACCACAATCCACAAATACCCGAAACTCCATTAATTCCTCCTCAACACCAGTGGTAGCAGAAAGAAAGACACCTTTATTGTTTAAACAAGCATGCTGCGACATGACTCATTTTTTTTTTCTTTATTCATTCGAAGCACACAGTTCTTAATGAAATGTCAGATTTAACAGTAAAACACAAACCTTGAGCAATCTGCGTCTTTCCGAGAGTGAGTGCCATTGTCCAATTCCATCGGCTCTGCAATGTCAGTACATTCCTTCCAAACCTGGATCTGACAAGCAGACTTACTCATCATTAACCTTTGACGCAGTCTCTATCCACCCGTAGGCCAATTGCATAGCCTCTTGCAAGTTACCAGGTATAGGATAGCAATCAGCATCTTAACCCTTTCACTTATCCTGCAAGAAATAAACTTTTCAAAGCTGAATCGTTCCCGCCCACCTGAGTGAGTACAATATTTTCCACATTACCCGATCCCTGTCTCAACGTCTCAACTCTGTTCAGCTGATGAAACACAGACCGGATCGTCATACAACAACCCCAAAGCAGAAAAAAAAACATCCATGATCCAAAGCATGGATCACTAGATGCAGAGAAAAGGCCCAGTCCTGAGGTTCTTTGCGCAAAGTTTACATTATGAACCTATGCACTATCATCACCAAGGATCTGGTCTCAATACGAAAATACAACAAGCTAAGCATTTTTAACCCCTTCAAGACCCAGCCTATTTTGACCTTAAAGACCTTGCCATTTTTTGCAATTCTGACCAGTATCCCTTTATGAGGTAATAACTCAGGAACGCTTCAACGGATCCTAGCGATTCTGAGATTGTTTTTTCGTGACATATTGGGCTTCATGTTAGTGGTAAATTTAGTCGATAATTTTTGCGTTTATTTGTGAAAAAATGGAAATTTGGCGAAAATCTGAAATTTTGTAATTTTCAAATTTAATTTTATTCTGTAAACCAGAGAGTTATGTGGCACAAAATAGTTAATAAATTACATTTCCCACATGTCTACTTTACATCAGCACAATTTTGGGAACAACATTTTTTTTTGTTAGGAAGTTATAAGGGTTAAAAGTTGACCAGCGATTTCTCATTTTTAGAGCAAAATTTACAAAACCATTTTTTTTAGGGACCACCTCACATTTGAAGTCACTTTGAGGGGTCTATATGGCAGAAAATACCCAAAAGTGACACCTTTATAAAAACTGCACCCTCAAGCTACTCAAATCTACATTCAAGAAGATTATTAACCCTTCAGGTGCTTCACAGGAACTAAAGCAACGTGGAAGGAAAAAATGGACATTTTAATTTTTCCAACAAAAATTTTCTTTTAGCATCAATTTTTTCATTTTTACATGGGCATCAGGATAAAATGGATCCTAAAATTTGTTGGGCAATTTCTCCTGAGTACACAGATACCTCATATGTGGTCATAAACCACTGTATGGGCGCACGGCAGGGCTCAGAAGGGAAGGAGCGCCATTTGACTTTTTGAATGGAAAATATGCTGGAATATTTAGCGGTTGCCATGTCCATTTGGAGAGTCCCTGTGTGCCTAAACATTGGAGCTCCCCCACAAGTGACCCCATTTTGGAAACTAGACCCCTAAGGAACTTATCTAGATGCATAGTGATCACTTTGAACCCCAGGTGCTTCACAAATTGATCTGTAAAAAAAAGAAAGTACTTTTTTTTCACAAAAATTTTCTTTTAGCCTCAGTTTTTTCATTTTACATGGGCAACAGTATAAATTGGATCCTAAAATTTGTTGGGCAATTTCTCCTGAGTACACAGATACCTCATATGTGGTCATAAACCACTGTTTGGGCGCACGGCAGGGCTCAGAAGGGAAGGAGCGCCATTTGACTTTTTGAATGGAAAATATGCTGGAATATTTAGCGGTTGCCATGTCGCATTTGGAGAGTCCCTGTGTGCCTAAACATTGGAGCTCCCCCACAAGTGACCCCATTTTGGAAACTAGACCCCCTAAGGAACTTATCTAGATGCATAGTGAGCATTTGAACCCCCAGGTGCTTCACAAATTGATCCGTAAAAAAAGAAAGTACTTTTTTTTCACAAAAATTTTCTTTTAGCCTCAGTTTTTTCATTTTCACATGGGCAACAGTATAAATTGGATCCTAAAATTTGTTGGGCAATTTCTCCTGAGTACACAGATACCTCATATGTGGTCATAAACCACTGTTTGGGCGCACGGCAGGGCTCAGAAGGGAAGAGCGCCATTTGACTTTTTGAATGGAAAATATGCTGGAATATTTAGCGGTTGCCATGTCGCATTTGGAGAGTCCCTGTGTGCCTAAACATTGGAGCTCCCCCACAAGTGACCCCATTTTGGAAACTAGACCCCCTAAGGAACTTATCTAGATGCATAGTGAGCACTTTGAACCCCCAGGTGCTTCACAAATTGATCCGTAAAAAAAAGAAAGTACTTTTTTTTCACAAAAATTTTCTTTTAGCCTCAGTTTTTTTCATTTTCACATGGGCAACAGTATAAATTGGATCCTAAAATTTGTTGGGCAATTTCTCCTGAGTACACAGATACCTCATATGTGGTCATAAACCACTGTTTGGGCGCACGGCAGGGCTCAGAAGGGAAGGAGCGCCATTTGACTTTTTGAATGGAAAATATGCTGGAATATTTAGCGGTTGCCATGTCGCATTTGGAGAGTTCCTGTGTGCCTAAACATTGGAGCTCCCCCACAAGTGACCCCATTTTGGAAACTAGACCCCTAAGGAACTTATCTAGATGCATAGTGAGCACTTTGAACCCCCAGGTGCTTCACAAATTGATCGTGAAAATAAAGAAAGTATCTTTTTTTTCTCAAAAATTTTTTTAGCCTCAGTTTTTTTCATTTTCACATGGGCTACAGGATAAATTGGACCTAAAAGTTTGTTGGGCAGTTTTCCTGAGTACACTAGATACCTCATATGTGGGTCATAAACCACTGTTTGGGCGCACGCAGGGCTCAGAAGGGAAGGAGCGCCATTTGACTTTTTGAATGGAAAATATGCTGGAATATTTAGCGGTTGCCATGTCGCATTTGGAGAGTTCCTGTGTGCCTAAACATTGGAGCTCCCCCACAAGTGACCCCATTTTGGAAACTAGACGCCCTAAGGAACTTATCTAGATGCATAGTGAGCACTTTGAACCCCCAGGTGCTTCACAGAAGTTTATAACGCAGAGCCGTGAAAATAAAAATCATTTTTTTTTCTCAAAAAATGATTTTTTAGCCCACTATTTTTTATTTTCACAATGGTTACAGGAGAAATTGGACCCCAAAAGTTGTTGTCCAGTTTGTCCTGAGTACGCTAGTACCCCATATGTGGGGGGGAACCACTGTTTGGGCACACGTCAGGGCTCGAAGGGATGTAGTGACGCTTTGAAATGCCGACTTGATGGAATGGTCTGCGGGCATCTTGTTACGTTTGCAGAGCCCCTGATGTGCCTAAACAGTAGAAACTCCCCACAAGTGACCCCATTTTGGAAACTAGACACCGCAAAGAACTTATCTAGATGTGTGGTGAGCACTTTGAACCCCCAAGGGTACACAGAAGTTTATAACGCCCGGGCATGAAAATAAAAAAATCATATTTTTTCCACAATCAGGATCTTTTAGTCCCCAATTTTTTTATTTTCCAAGGGTAACATGAGAAATTAGACCCCAAAAGTTGTTGTCCAATTTGTCCTGAGTATGCTGATATCCCATATGTGGGAGAAAACTACTGTATGGGCACACGTCGGGGCTCGGATGGGAAGTAGTGACGTTTTGAAATGCCCACTTGATGGAATGGTCTTCGGGCGTCATGTTACGTTTGCAGAGTCCTGATGTGCCTAAACAGTAGAAACTCCCACAAGTGACCCCATTTTGGAAACTAGATCCCCCAAGGAACTCCTATAGATGTGTGATAGCACTTTGAATCTCCAAGTCCTTCACAGAAGTTTATAACGCAGAGCCGTGAAAATATAAAATCATTTTTTTTCCACAAAAATAATTTTTAGTCCCCAATTTTTTTTCCCAATGTTAACAGGAGAAATTAGAACCCCCAAAGTTGTTGTGCAATTTTTCCCGAGTACGCTGATACCTCATATGTGGGGATAAACCACTGTTTGGGCATACGTCGGGGCTTGGAATAAAGGGAGCACTGTTTGACTTTTTGAACGCAAAATTTGCAGGAATCAATGGTGGCGCCATGTCGCGTATGGAGACCCCCTGATGTGCCTAAATAGTGGAAACCCCTCAATTCTAACTCCACCCTAACCCCACCCTAACCCTACACACACCTAACCCTAATACAAACCCAAATCATAACCCTAACCCCAACACCCCTAACCCTATCCCAACTCTAACCATAACTAACTACAAGCTAACTAATTCCAACCTAACCCTAATTCCAACTAACCAAATTCCAACCCAAACGTAATTCTAACCTAACCCTAATGCTAACCCCTAACCCATTCTAACCCTAAGGCTGGTTCATTTTGCTTTTACCAGCCTTTAAACTAGCGTTGACCGCTGTAACGGTATAGCAAACGCTCGCGTTAATGCATACCCCTAGCGCAGATGAATCAGCAGATAATCAGCGCGGTCACAGCAAAACAGCCCGCTGAATATAGCGCATAAATCGCCGGATAGCAGCGAAATCCGCCGCGGATCAGCAGCGAATTCACCAGCCGTCGATCAGTCAGCGTGAAATCCGCGCGGTCGGCATGCGAATCCACCGCGGATCCGCAGCGAAATCCGCGCGGTCAGCAGGAAATCCCGCAGCGAGATCAGTCAGCAGAAATCCGCCGCGGATCAGCAGCGAAATCAGTCGCGGATCAGCAGCGAAATCCGCCGCCGATCAGCAGCGAAATCCGCCGCGGATCAGCAGCGAAATCAGCCGCGGATCAGCAGCGAAATCCGCAGCGGATCAGCAGCGAAATCACCGCGGATCCGCAGCGAAATCCGCCGCGGATCAGCAGCGAAATCCGCCGCGGATCAGCAGCGAAATCCGCCGCGGTTCCGCAGCGAAATCAGTCGCGGATCCGCAGCGAAATCAGTCGCGGATCCGCAGCGAAATCCGCCGCGGATCAGCAGCGAAATCCAGCCGCCGATCAGCAGCGAAATCCCGCGATCGCAGCGATCAGCCGATCGCGAAATCCGCCGCGATCAGCAGCGAAATCCGCCGCGGATCAGCAGCGAAATCCGCCGCGATCAACAGCGAATCATCCGGATCCGCAGCGAATCATGCATCGCAGCGAAATCCGCCGCCGATCAGCAGCGAAATCCGCCGCGGATCAGCCGATCCGCCGGATACAGCGATCCCGAAGCCGATCCGCCGCGGATCAGCAGCGAATCGCGCTCAGCGATCCGCCGCGGATCAGCAGCGAAATCCGCCGCGGATCAGCAAATCGCGCGATCCAGCGATCCGCCGCGGATCAGCAGCGAAATCCGCCGCGGATCACAGCGATCCGCGATCACACGAATCCGCGCGTCGCACGAAATCCGCCGCGATAGCGCGAAATCCCGATCAGCGCAATCGCGGATCAGCAGCAAAATCCGCTAGGAAAAAAAAAAAAAAATTCTTTATTTTTTTTATTTGTCCCTACCTGTGATAAAGGGGGGGTTCATTTACTTTTTTTTATTTTGATCACTGTGACAGTTTATCACAGTGATCAAAATAAATTTTTGAACACTGGGGGGCGCACTGCGCATGCGCCGGCCGGCGGGCGCACTGCGCATGCGCCCGCCATTTTCCAATATGGCGGCGTCCATGAAGAGGCCCGGGCGGACGCCGGGCCGATCGTGGGACATCGGTGGATCGGGAGAGGTGAGTAGGGGGTCGGAAGGCTGGGGGGGGGATAGGAAGTGGGGGCAGTGGACCAAAAGAGGAGGGGAGCTGTAAGTGACGGCGGTGACCGATCGCTGCCATCTTTCGGTGGCGGCGGCCGATCACCGCCGTGACTCGGTGTGGGGGGGGGTCAGGGCTCGGTCTCCAGCCATGGCAGATGCTATTGCAGCATCGGCCATGGCTGGATTGTAATATTTCACCAATTAAATTGGTGAAATATTACACATTGCTCTGATTGGCTGTTTCACTTTTAACAGCCAATCAGAGCGATCGTGGCCACGGGGGGTTAAGCCAACCTCCCTGTGGTGAAGCACAAAGGGTCCTGTAACTGCGGGTCGGGTGACCTTTGAGTGACCCCGGTCTCCCGGCCCGCAGGGACGAGATCCTTTCATGACGCCACATAGGCGTCATGGGTCGGATTGGCACAGGTTTTCATGACGCCTACGTGGCGTCATGGGTCGGGAAGGGGTTAATTTTAGTTTTTCCAAAAATTTCCCATCAATCACATTGAGAGTTGAACCACAATTCACAAATACCCGAAACTCCATTAATTCCTCCTCACCAGCAGTGGTAGCAGAAAGAAAGACACCTTTATTGTTTAAACAAGCTATACGGGCGAAACTGACCTCATTTTTTTTTTTATCTTTATTCATTCGAAGCGCACAGTTCTTAATGAAATGCTCAGATTTACCACAATAGAAACACAAGCCTTGAGCAAATCTGCGTTCTTTTTCCCGAGAGTGAGGTGTCATTGCTCCAATTTCCATCGGCTCTGCAATGTCAGTACATTCCTTCTCCAAACTTGGAGCTGACAAGGCAGATTTACTCTCATTAACCCTTGCACGCAGTCTCCTATCCACCCGTATGGCTAATTGCATAGCCTCTTGCAAGTTACCAGGTATAGGATAATCAATCAGCAAATCTTTAACCCTTTCACTTTTCAAAGCTGAATCGTTCCAACCCACCTGTGTGGACCACCTTCGGAAGTGAGTACAATATTTTTCCACATTACCTGATCCCTGTCTCAAACGTCTCAATTCTGTCTCAGCTGATGAAACACGATCCGGATCGTCATATAACAACCCCAAAGCAGAAAAAAAACTATCCACAGATCTAAAGCATGGATCACTAGGCTGCAGAGAAAAGGCCCAGTCCTGAGGTTCTTTGCGCAAAAGTGACATCATGAACCCTATGCACTGTGATTCATCACCAGAGGATCTGGGTCTCAAACGGAAATACAACAAGCAAACATTTTTAAAAGAAAAAAAATCTTGTTGTTCACCAAAAAATAAATCAGGCAAACGTACCTTTGGCTCCACGAAATGTGCTCCAGAACAACTACTCACGTGTTGCTGGATTTCAGCCACCTCCAGAGAGAGACCCTGCAGGCGTTCAGCCAAATCCCGAACCGACACCATGATGGAAAACAGAAAATCTTTCCTTAGAGATTTTTTTTTTTTTTTCTCTTGGCTGGACTTACTGTTATGATCTGCTACAAGCACTAAGGAAAGGTGGGAATTCTGTCCCTACAATAGGACTGAGCTGGATCCCTACGATGTAACGGGGAACCTGATCCTGCGACCAGACCCGCTAAAGTCCTCAGCTAGTCTGAACAAAGACCTATAGTTGCGAGGGAGGAATCCCTACAAGATCTAGGGACTGGGTGAAAAGGTGGACACCTCCTAACAGAAAGTGTAGCAGGGAAAATAAAACAGAAAACAAATACTAAGAGATCCTAAGATCAAGCAAAACTGACAGAGTAAGGCACCTAAGCACCCGGCTAGCTTAAGAGTTGATAATACAATGAAGTCCAGCAAAGCCAGAAGGGCGGAGCCAGACTAAATAGGGTAAAAAGGTCATGTGACCAGCAAACTGAAACAAAATCTGACAAGAGGGTTATAACACCAAGTCAGCATGGTGAATAGTAAGGTTTGTTAGCATGGTAATGAGATGCCTGGGGGCTTCAATAAGACTATACCTTTCTGCAACACCATGAAAACACAATCTATTGTATATCCAGACACGAAGGCTCCGTTCTAGGATTATGAATTATGAGCACATCTTTGTAGGTACATTCTCATAAAAATATCTGTGTGACCCTGCAGACCTCGGGCATTTGATGGTGCATCTCCCGAGTCGGTGATGGCTTGGGGGGCTGAGATATAGAGATTGGCCATCCACAATGACCCAATCGGGCTAGGTTTGATATCCATGCGACAGGCAAAACATACTGCATCCGCTGGTACCTCTCGTGTCCTGATCCGATCGTCCTGGAGAAAGTTAACCCCTTTATAAGGTATTGGGAATAAATTCTGCAGGGGCTAAGGGTGGAGATTATCATCCCACCCTCGGACACCGAGGGGAGGGACCTAGCAGTTTTAAGAACTGTGAGCTAAGGGCAGACCAGATCCATTCTCACAGCAGCAAGAAGCAAGGGACAGACGTGCCAAGGGAGCAGCGGCACACGTTTTGGGGGACTGTCCAGCAACTAAGACTTTCACCTGTGGATCGCAGAGCTCCCTGCCTCCACATGTCCCTACAACCTGGTAATATTGACCTCTAGCTAATACCTCTAAGCTTTGTACCATTATTGTTGTATTTTACTCTGAGTGCAAATCCATTGTAATTCAGTTGTATAGCTTACTGTATATTTCTGTAATTATCTAGTGCGCCCTTAAGGCAATTAAACCATAAAATTAATCTTGGGCTGATGCTTTTACTCTGATCACGAATCTTAGAATACCCAGTGGGTAACAGGACACCCTCCCCGGCGGCCATTTGCTCTAGGTGCAGTTCCCTTACTGACCTGAGACAAAGGGGGCGCCGGAGAGCTGTGCCTGTGGAGTTACGTCACATTGGTGACGTGGAAGGACGGAGGCCGTCCTTCACAGGGGTCTCCCCAAGGCTGCAGGGTGATGGGGTCGCCCCAGGCTCAGGGTAATGGGGGTCTCCCCCAGGCTCAAGGTGATGGGGGTCGCCCCCAGGTTCAGGGTGATGGAAGGTCACCCCCAAGCTCAGGGTAATGACGGTCTCCCCCAGGCTCAGGGTGATGGAGTGTCTCCCCCAGGCTCAGGGTGATGGAGGGTCTCCCCTAGGCGCAGGGTGATGGGGGTCGCCCCAGGCTCGGGGTGATGGAGGGTCTCCCCAGGCTCAGGGTAATGGGGGTCTCGCTCATGCTCAGGGTGATGAAGGGTCTCCCCAGGCTCAGGGTGATGGAGGGTCTCCCCTAGGCGCAGGGTGATGGGAGTCTCCCCCCTAGGCTCAGGGTGATGGAGGGTCTCCCCAGGCTCAGGGTAATGGGGGTCTCCCCCCAGGCTCAGGGTGATGGAGGGTCTCCCTTAGGCGCAGGGTGATGGAGGGTCTCCCCAGGATCAGGGTTATGGGGGTCTCCCCCAGGCTCAGGGTGATTGAGGGTCTCCCCAGGCACAGGGTGATGGAGGGTCTCCCCAGGCTCAGGTTGATGGAGAGTCTCCCCAGGCTCAGGGTGATGGAGGGTCTCCCCCAGGCTCAGGGTGATTGAGGGTCTCCCCAGGCTCAGGGTGATGGAGGGTCTCCCCCAGGCTCAGGGTAATGGGGGTCTCCCCTAAGCGCAGGGTGATTGAGGGTCTCCCCCAGGCTCAGGGTGTTGGAGGATCTCCCCTAGGCGCAGGGTGATGGGGGTCTCCCCCAGGCTCAGGGTGATGGAGGGTCTCCCCAGGCTCAGGGTAATGGGGGTCTCCCCCAGGCTCAGGGTGATGGAGGGTCTCCCCTAGGCGCAGGGTGATGGAGGGTCTCCCCCAGGCTCAGGGTTATGGAGGGTCTCCCCAGTCGCAGGGTGATGGGGGTCGCCCCAGACTCAGGGTAATGGGGGTCTCCCCAGGCTCAGGGTGATGGAGGGTCTCCCCCCAGGCTCAGGGTAATGGGGGGGTCTCCACTAGGCGCAGGGTGATGGGGGTCTCCCCCAGGCTCAGGGTGATGGAGGGTCTCTCCTAGGCTCAGGGTAATGGGGGCCTCCCCCAGGCTCAGGGTAATGGGGTCTCCCCCAGACTCAGGGTGATTGAGGGTCTCCCCAGGCTCAGGGTGATGGAGGGTCTCCCCAGGCTCAGGTTGATGGAGGTTCTCCCCAGGCTCAGGGTGATGGAGGGTCTCCCCCAGGTTCAGGGTGATTGAGGGTCTCCCCAGGCTCAGGGTGATGGAGGATCTCCCCCAGGCTCAGGGTAATGGGAGTCTCCCCTAAGCCCAGGGTGATGGAGGGTCTCCCCCAGGCTCAGGGTGATGGAGGATCTCCCCTAGATGCAGGGTGATGGGGTTTTCCCCCAGGCTCAGGGTGATGGAGGGTCTCCCCTAGGCGCAGGGTGATGGGGGTCTCCCCCAGGCTCAGGGTGATGGAGGGTCTCCCCAGGCTCAGGGTAATGGGGGTCTCTCCCAGGCTCAGGGTGATGGAGGGTCTCCCCTAGGCGCAGGGTGATGGAGGGTCTCCCCAGGCTCAGGGTGATGGAGGGTCTCCCCAGGCGCAGGGTGATGGGGGTCGCCCCAGGCTCAGGGTAATGGGGGTCTCCCCAGGCTCGGGGTGATGGAGGGTCTCCCCCCAGGCTCAGGTAATGGGGGGTCTCCACTAGGCGCAGGGTGATGGGGGTCTCCCCCAGGCTCAAGGTGATGGAGGGTCTCTCCTAGTCTCAGGGTAATGGGGGCCTCCCCCAGGCTCAGGGTAATGGGGGTCTCCCCCAGGCTCAGGGTGATGGAGGGTCTCTCCTAGGCTCAGGGTAATGGGGGTCTCCCCCAGGCTCAGGGTAATGGGGGTCTCCCCAGGCTCAGGGTGATGGAGGGTCTCCCCCAGGCTCAGGTAATGGGGGGTTTCCACTAGGCGCAGGGTGATGGGGGTCTCCCGAGGCTCAGGGTAATGGGGGGTCTCCCCTAGGCGCAAGGTGATGGAGGGTCTCCCCCAGGCTCAGGCTGATGGAGGGTCTCCTCAGGCTCAGGGTGATGGAGGGTCTCCTCAGGCTCAGGGTGATGGAGGGTCTCCTCAGGCTCAAGGTGATGGAGGGTCTCCCCCAGGCTCAGGCTGATGGAGGGTCTCCCCAGGCTCAGGGTAATGGGGTCACCCCAGGCTCAGGGTGATGGAGGGTCTCCCCCAGGCTCAGGGTGATGGAGGGTCTTCCCCAGGCTCAGGGTGATGGAGGGTCTCCTCAGGCTCAGGGTGATGGAGGGTCTCCCCCAGGCTCAGGCTGATGGAGGGTCTCCCCAGGCTCAGGGTAATGGGGTCGCCCCAGGCTCAGGGTAATGGGGGTCTCCCCCAGGCTCAGGGTGATGGAGGGTCTCTCCAGGCTCAGGGTAATGGGGGTCTCCCCAGGCTCAGGGTGATGGAGGGTCTCCCCCAGGCTCAGGGTGATGGAGGGTCTCCCAAGGCGCAGGGTGATGGAGGGTCTCTCCTAGGCTCAGGGTAATGGGGGTCTCCCCAGGCTCAGAGTGATGGAGGGTCTCCCCAGGCTCAGGGTGATGGAGGGTCTCCCCAGGCTCAGGGTGATGGAGGGTCTCCCCAAGCTCAGGGTGATGGAGGGTCTCCCCAGGCTCAGGGTGATGGAGGGTCTCCCCCAGGCTCAGGGTGATGGAGGGACTCCTCAGGCTCAGGGTGATGGAGGGTCTCCCCCAGGCTCAGGGTGATGGAGGGTCTCCTCAGGCTCAGGGTGATGGAGGGTCTCCCCAGGAGCAGGGTGATGGGGGTCGCCCCAGGCTCAGGGTGATGGGGGTCTCCCCAGGCTCAGAGTAATGGGGTCGCCCCAGGCTCAGTGATGCAGGCTCCATGGCTGTGGTGACAGCACTTGCAGTAGAGGAGGGGAATGTGAGAGGAAGTCAGTGTCTGTTTTCACCATGTGTCCAATTCTCGCACATTGCAGAGCGCCTGACTGCAGCAAAGCGTCCGCGATTCCGTCACAGCCCCCCGTGTCCTGATCACGGGGGGGAGGAAGCCAGCGGGGAATTACCGTCAGCCGACACTACCGCACCGTGTGGCCGGGATGGAGGCAGCTGAGTGACAGCCGCGGCGGTGACACCGGGGGAGGGAGCTGATGACTGCTCGCTGGTTGAGCAATGCAGAGTCTGGATCAGTCACTGTGATGAGGAAGGAGGAGGAGGCTGCTGTGTGCTGGGGGTGAAAGCAGACATGGCTGCATGGATGGGGGGCTTGTCACACAGCCGCAAGTGACCACCAGCATCTCCCACCATCCTGGCTGCTGACGGCCGGACCCTGCGCCTCCTCCAGGGATGACTGCAGCTATTCCCTGAGCAGGTAGGTGAGGCTCCTCCTGAGGACCACAGGGTCTCATTCTACAGACCCCATTCATGGGAGAATTCAGGTCTTACACCGAGACACTGCGACATGTAAGTGCTTGATCTCCATCACTGGGTCTCCATCAGTGGGTCTCCATCACTGGATCTCCATCACTGGGTCTCCATCAGTGGGTCTCCATCACTGGATCTCCATCACTGGGTCTCCATCAGTGGGTCTCCATCACTTGGTCTCCATAAGTGGATTTCCATCAATGGATTTCCATCACTGGTCTCCATCAAGGATCTCCATCACTTGGTCTCCATAAGTGGATCTCCATCACTGGGTCTCCATCAGGTGGTCTCCATCGCGGGTACCCGTCAGTGATCACTTCATGGGTCTCCATTAGTGGATCTCCATCATGGGTCTCCATTGCTGGATCCATCTGTGGATCTCCATCAGTGGGTCTCCATCAGTGGATCTCCATCACTGGTCTCCATCAGTGGATCTCCATCAGTGGATTCTCCATCAGTGGGTCTCCATCAGTGGATCTCCATACTGGTCTCATACAGTGGATCTCCATCACTGGTCTCCATCATGGGATCTCCATCAGTGGGTCTTCATCATGGTATCTACATCACTGGGTCTCCTTCAGTGGATCTCCATCACTGGGTCTCCATTCGCTGGTATCCATCAGTGGATCTCCATCATGGGTCTCCATCAGTGGATCTCCATCACTGGTCTCCATCAGTGGATCTCCATGGTCATGGGTCTCCATCAGTGGATCTCCATCACTGGTCTCCATCAGTGGATCTCCATCACTGGGTCTCCATCAGTGGATCTCCATCACTGGGTCTCCATCAGTGGTCTCATCACTGGGTCTCTAGTGGATCTCCATCACTGGGTCTCCATGCTGGTATCATCAGTGGATCTCCATCACTGGGTCTCCATCAGTGGATCTCCATCATGGTCTCCATCAGTGGATCTCCATCAGTGGGTCTCCATCAGTGGATCTCCATCATGGGTCTCCATCAGTGGATCTCCATCAGTGGGTTCCATCAGTGGATCTCCATCATGGGTCTCATCGTGGTTCATCAGTGGATCTCCATCACTGAGTCTTATCAGTGGATCTCCATCACTGGGTCTCCATCAGTGGATCTCCATCAGTGGGTCTCCATCAGTGGATCTCCATCACTGGGTCTCCATCAGTGGATCTCCATCAGTGGGTCTCCATCAGTGGATCTCCATCAGTGGGTCTCATCAGTGGATCTCCATCAGTGGATTCTCCATCAGTGGATCTCCATCATGGTCTCCATCATGGGATCTCCATCAGTGGTCTCCATCAGTGGATCTCCATCACTGGGTCTCCATCAGTGGATCTCCATCAGTGTTACGGGATCTCCATCAGTGGGTCTCCATCAGTGGTCTCCATCAGTGGGTGTCCATCAGTGGTCTCCATTGCATGTCATCAGTGGATCTCCATCAGTGGATCTCCATCAGTGGGTCTCAACTCATTGGGTCTCCATCAGTGGATCTCCATCAGTGGGTCTCCATCAGTGGCTCTCCATCAGTGGTTCATGGATCTCCATCAGTGGTCTCCATCAGTGGTCTCCATCAGTGGATCTCCATCAGTGGTCTCCATCAGTGGGTCTCCATCAGTGGATCTCCATCACTGGTCTCCATCAGTGTAGTCTCCATCAGTGGGTCTCCATCTAGTGGTCTCCTCATGTGTCCAGTGGGTTCCATCAGTGGGTATCTCCATCAGTGTGTCTCCATCAGTGGATCTCCATCAGTGGGTCTCCGTCAGTGGATCTCCATCAGTGGGTCTCCATCAGTGGGTCTCCATCAGTGGTTCTCCATCAGTGGATCTCCATAAATGGGTCTCCATCAGTGGTCTCCATCAGCTTTCAGTGGGTCTCCATCTGTGTGGATCTCCATCAGTGGGTCTCCATCAGTGGATCTCCATCAGTGGGTCTCCATCTGTGGATCTCCATCAGTGGTCTCCATCAGTGGATCTCCATCAGTGGTCTCCATCAGTGGGTCTCCATCAGTGGGTCTCCATCAGTGGGTATCTGTCTCCATCTGTGGATCTCCTATTCCATGTGGATCTCCATCAGTGGGTCTCCATCAGTGGATCTCCATCAGTGGGTCTCCATTTGTGGATCTCCATCAGTGGGTCTCCATCAGTGGATCTCTATCAGTGGGTCTCCATCAGTGGGTCTCCATCAGTGAATCTCCATCAGTGGGTCTCCATCTGTGGATCTCCATCAGTGGGTCTCCATCAGTGGATCTCCATCAGTGGGTCTCCATCAGTGGATCTCCATCAGTGGGTCTCCATCAGTGGATCTCCATCAGTGGTCTCCTTCAGTGGGTCTCCATCTGTGGATCTCCATCAGTGGGTCTCTATCAGTGGATCTCCATCAGTGGGTCTCCATCAGTGGTTCTCCATCAGTGGGTCTCCATCAGTGGGGGGGACAGTTCTTATCAGTGGAGGTTTTGTCATGTGTCTCCTGCCTCACTAATGACACGGCTTCTGACATTGTACAGTAGATCCGTCTCGTAGATCCGTCTCTGATTTATCACTCCTTATTCCCGGTCTCGGTGCAGTGTGATGTGTCTCGCTCCTGTCTGTAGTGCTGTGTCTCACTCCTGTCTGTAGTGCTGTGTCTCGCTCCTGTCTGTAGTGCTGTGTCTCGCTCCTGTCTGTAGTGCTGTGTCTCGCTCCTGTCTGTAGTGCTGTGTCTCGCTCCTGTCTGTAGTGCTGTGTCTCGCTCCTGTCTGTAGTGCTGTGTCTCGCTCCTGTCTGTAGTGCTGTGTCTCGCTCCTGTCTGTAGTGCTGTGTATCGCTCCTGTCTGTAGTGCTGTGTATCGCTCCTGTCTGTAGTGCTGTGTCTCGCTCCTGTCTGTAGTGCTGTGTCTCGCTCCTGTCTGTAGTGCTGTGTATCGCTCCTGTCTGTAGTGCTGTGTCTCGCTCCTGTCTGTAGTGCTGTGTCTCGCTCCTGTCTGTAGTGCTGTGTCTCGCTCCTGTCTGTAGTGCTGTGTCTCGCTCCTGTCTGTAGTGCTGTGTCTCGCTCCTGTCTGTAGTGCTGTGTATCGCTCCTGTCTGTAGTGCTGTGTCTCGCTCCTGTCTGTAGTGCTGTGTCTCGCTCCTGTCTGTAGTGCTGTGTCTCGCTCCTGTCTGTAGTGCTGTGTCTCGCTCCTGTCTGTAGTGCTGTGTATCGCTCCTGTCTGTAGTGCTGTGTATCGCTCCTATCTGTAGTGCTGTGTATCGCTCCTGTCTGTAGTGCTGTGTATCGCTCCTGTCTGTAGTGCTGTGTATCGCTCCTGTCTGTAGTGCTGTGTATCGCTCCTGTCTGTAGTGCTGTGTATCGCTCCTGTCTGTAGTGCTGTGTCTCGCTCCTGTCTGTAGTGATGTGTCTCGCTCCTGTCTGTAGTGCTGTGTCTCGCTCCTGTCTGTAGTGCTGTGTATCGCTCCTGTCTGTAGTGCTGTGTATCGCTCCTGTCTGTAGTGCTGTGTATCGCTCCTATCTGTAGTGCTGTGTATCGCTCCTGTCTGTAGTGCTGTGTATCGCTCCTATCTGTAGTGCTGTGTATCGCTCCTGTCTGTAGTGCTGTGTCTCGCTCCTGTCTGTAGTGCTGTGTCTCGCTCCTGTCTGTAGTGCTGTGTATCGCTCCTGTCTGTAGTGCTGTGTATCGCTCCTGTCTGCAGGGAGGTCTCGGGATCTTATATTGAGTATTGAGCTGCATGTAGAGATTCCCACTTATAATTGTGTATTAATGACACTGGGTGACGTTCTCCGCCTGTCTGTGAGGAGCGGGTAGTGGAGCCATTCATCTGCCATTACATCCATCGTTAGTGGATTGTCATTGAGATGCCGGCACTTCTCTTCCGTCTCGGATGTGTAAGATCTTATTACAAGTTCAAGGTCGTCTTCTTCTGGAGATAACTTGTTGCACCGAATGGAATCCAATACACAGCAGATCCTCGGGCGTCCATTTCATTCATTGGTGTCCTGTTACTGAGGAACAGCTGAATATTCCGGAATATTATTTTCTCGTTGCTCGCCGTGTTCTGGAGTGAGATTTGCCTTTTGGGTTTTCTGTATTTATCATATTAGCAGTCAAATATGGCAGCTCCGTGTGTCATTCTGTAACAGTGTCACGCTAGTCTGCAAAGGTGGAATTCACACGAATTGTCCACATCCCCTTTCATTAAAAGCTGTATTCACTGAATGAAAGTAGCGAAATGACAGAATCATTCTCATCGCTGTTTGTGGGAATCGGACGTTATACTTTGAGTTAGAGATTTACTATATTAGGCAAATCCAGTGTCAGGGGTTATACAGAATATGTGGGATGTAGAGCAACAGATCAAAGGCTTCTGGATCTATAGAGTGTATATGGGATGTAGAGCAACAGATCAAAGGATTCTGGATCTATACTGTGTATATGTGATGTAGAGCAACATATCAAAGGATTCTGGATCTATACAGTGTATATGGGATGTAGGGCAACAGATCAAAGGCTTCTGGATCTATAGAGTGTATATGGGATGTAGAGCAACAGATCAAAGGATTCTGGATCTATACAGTGTATATGGGATGTAGAGCAACAGATCAAAGGATTCTGGATCTATACAGTGTATATGGGATGTAGGGCAACAGATCAAAGGCTTCTGGATCTATAGAGTGTATATGGGATGTAGAGCAACAGATCAAAGGATTCTGGATCTATACAGTGTATATGGGATGTAGAGCAACAGATCAAAGATTTCTGGATTTATACAGTGTATATGGGATGTAGAGCAACAGATCAAAGGATTCTGGATCTATACTGTGTATATGTGATGTAGAGCAACAGATCAAAGGATTCTGGATCTATACAGTGTATATGGGATGTAGGGCAACAGATCAAAGAATTCTGGATATATACAGTGTATATAGGATGTAGAGCAACAGATCAAAGGATTCTGGATCTATACACTGTATATGGGATGTAGAGCAACAGATCAAAGGATACTGGATCTATACAGTGTATATGTGATGTAGGGCAACAGATCAAAGGATTCTGGATCTATACTCTGTTTATGGGATATGGAGCAACAGATAAACAGGAGGATCCATCATGAGGATAAAACCGTAGGCTTTCCTGGCGTACACTGCGCCCTTGGAAGGTTCTGACTTCTTCGTAGATCTACTACTGTGGTTCTCCTGAGGATGAAGTTAATTCAGCTTTGAAAAGCTTCTTGATCTTACCACCATTGTACCCCAATTTCTTGCTGTTTACATCGGCAGTGCGGACTGTCCCCCTCATTCTCCTACCCATTGATATTGATGCTATGATGGGATTCCCGTTCTGAGGGTGCTGCAGTAGCTGATTCCTCCTCATTCCTCCCCCGACAGGGGAGCAGTTCCTCAGATCATATGATACCCTGTTTCTCCCCTGGATAAGACCCTTCCTTTCGTTTCAGAGGAGAATTATGAGATGCTATCTGGCCTTTCTTTACAACACTCAAGACATACCGTACTTTTTTATGAGATGCCAGTCATAGTATATATGCCTAATTTTGTGAATTGTATTTTGGGAGGTGCAGCTCAGGAGTAAGATAATCTTTCTTTTTGAAGGTGACTTGCTGACTCATTTTAGTGCTGCAACAAGTGTTTGGTTCCATGTTGTGTGTTTGGAGACCTAGATGGGAGGGAATTTGGGCAAAGTTTGAATCAACACCTGAACTGCAGAGGTGAAGCCATAAATCCTGGAGACGGGCGCCGGTAGCCTTAGCTACGTTCCCACCACAAGTTTTTTCTTGTTGCAGAATTTCTGCACCTGTTAAGTAAAGTAAGTTACTTATATTTTTGAAAATACGCAGCGTAAAAAAAATCATCAAAAACTCTTTGTTGGAACGTAACCTGATGGCAGTACAAAACTTCCAGTTTGTATGGAGAGGGAATTCTTATTAACGGAGTCCCCCAACGTATAAACCTAAATGGCCCTGGTTATTACTGTTCTAAATAAAAAATAATGGTAATACTCAGCATCCTCAAAATGAAGGAAGACAGGTTACACCAACAAAACCTGGTGCAGATGTGTCTTCTTTCTGAATCATATTCCCTTGTCATCTAGGAGAGTTGACGTTTTCCAGGATAATATTTTAGTTGACCAAAGGCTTGAAGATGAATAAAATAATAAACTGAGCTCCTTGTCACCCTCCCCGGCTCCAGCACTGCCACCAGGTTTCTGTTCATAGGCTGCAGTGGTGACTTCATGTGACCACTGCAGCCAGTCCCAGAGCTCAGTAGCCCTCAGTGATTTGTTGCAGCGCTCACTTGTTCTTTCAACTGTGGCCTTTTATCAAAGACTGGAGAGGAAGAGTACCAGCTATGTTTATTACTGTATCCACCTTCTTGCCTTTGTTTAACTATAAGTTGATCCCAGTCATTTACTTTATTAGTGTTTAATATTGACCCTTAAAAATGGCAAACAAGGTACAGATGTAGCGGTTTTTAACTTGACCGTCAGCACCGTGTTTACTACGATGTAGCAGACTTTAACCCGACATTGACTGAAAGTTTGCTACATTCTAGAACATTTCACGTTGACTCTCAGCTTAGAGTTTGCAGCATCTGTATTTACTCTATATTTCCTTTCTTGCTGACTTTAAGCATAGTTCACACTGCTGAGATTAGTGCACTGGTGGTAGGAGGTCTGTAGTGTTCTGTCTGTAGGAGATTCTGGAGAGGAGACCAATCAGGTGGAAATCTATCGAGATTACACGTCTAACATTGATTCAGAACATAAATTCAAGACAGAGCTTTACGTAAGCGCAAGGAAAGAGAAGAGGCCAATTGTATGTGCAACTGACGGCAGAATTATTGCTCAGTTTTGGATTTCATTTGTTCTGGGTATTTGCAAAATGAAGAGACAAATCAACTAGAGCATGGCGGGAACATTGATACAACTGGTGAGATTGTACTGGTCGGGTTTGGATGTGCGGCCGATGGCTCCTGACGCTCCAACCAAGGATTCCAAAGTTCCGTTGGAATAACAGGAGGAACAGTTTCTTCTGACAATTCACAGCATAACTTCAAGACTGTCATTCCCTTAAAGGGGTTGTTCACTTCTTGTATAACCACTCCTAAAGTGCCATATTCCGCAA
Organism: Oophaga sylvatica; assembly: GCA_033576555.1. NCBI lineage: Eukaryota > Metazoa > Chordata > Amphibia > Anura > Dendrobatidae > Oophaga > Oophaga sylvatica. Next base: position 24,554 of record JARQOD010007676.1, read on the forward strand.
TGTAAACTAGAGATACGCTATACTCACCCGGGAGCAATGTCAGTGCCGGGTTTCCCAAGGCTCATGTAACATTAGGCCACATGCCCCCTGTGGCCAATCAGTGGCCACTATTGAGCTGATTGGCGCTCACTTCCTTTGAATGAAGCTTTAACATCTGAAGGAGGTGAGAGTGCAGAAATCTGTTGGCGACTTCTTATTAGCTGCGGAGCTCACGTGGTATAACAATTTTGCATGAGACTTGGGATTCCCTGTGCGATCAGCGCTGGAATGGCGCTGGTGCGGGACATGAATATATGGTGTTTTTAGTTATATAATGGAGAATATAGTATTTAAGAAGGTGTTGTCTGGGTAGTGGACAAACCCTTTAAACCAGGATGTCTCAACTTTTATACACCCACAGTATAGACTATTCACTAGAAGCAGACCGCAAGCACTGGCAATATTCAGGGCCACCTCTACTTATAGATCCAAAGTATCCAGAGGGGCAATCGTAATACTGTATTAATGGCTGCAGATAATAATAAAAAAAAATTAAACTTGCCTCTGTGTTGCAGAGATACTAGCAGTCAAAGTATTTGACACCTAATGAGTTAACTTTTCTTAAATCCAAGTGGGTGTAATCAGACAGTTTTCACTGGGAGGCGTGTACTTGGTCAGCATCATTCAGGAGGTAGTACACACTACCAGTGAAAACTATCTGATAACACTCACTTGGATTTAAAGAGAACCTGTCAGCATAATTTTGTAATGTAAAGAGATGGCTGTAATACTGAATAAATGTATACATTTGGTGAAGAAATCCGCTGTGTTGTTCTTCCTTAATCCTCATTTAAAGTATTTTGCTAATTAGATTTCAGTGCACAGGGTCCAGACTGTGCACTGGGTCTTCTCTTCCTTGTCTTTGATCCCCGGCCCCTCCGCCTGCCTCCAGTCTGTGAATGACAGATTGTGGGTTTTCAGCATTTAAAGAGATTTCAAACAGAGGAAGGAGGTCACTGAAGAAGCCTTGATGTGTCGTTCACAGACTGGAGGCAGGAGGAGGTGCCGGGGAATCACAGACTGGAGGCAGGTAGAGGTGCCGGCGAATCACAGACCAGAGGCAGGCGGAGGGGCCGGGGAATCACAGACTGGAGGCAGGCAGAGGGGCCGGGGAATGACAGACTGGAGGCAGGCGGTGCAGTCAGGGAATCACAGACTGGAGGCAGGCGGAGGGGCCGGGGAATCACAGACCGGAGGCAGGCTGAGGGGCCGGGAATCACAGACCGGAGGCAGGCGGAGGGGCCGGGGAATCACAGACCGGAGTCAGGCGGTGTGGTCAGGGAATCACAGACTGGAGGCAGGCGGAGGGGCCGGGGATCACAGACCGGAGGCAGGCGGAGGGGCTGGGGAATCACAGACTGGAGGCAGGCGGAGGGGCCGGAGAATCACAGCCCGGAGGCAGGCGGAGGGGCTGGGGAATCACAGACCAGAGGCAGGCGGAGGGGCCGGGGAATCACAGACCGGAGGCAGACAGAGGGGCCGGGGAATCACAGACTGGAGGCAGACGGTGGGGCAAGGGAATCACAGACCGGAGGCAGGCGGAGGGTCCGGGGAATCACAGACCGGAGGCAAGTGGATGGGCCAGGGAATCACAGACCGGAGGCAGGTGAAGGAGCCCGGGAATCACAGACAGGAGGCAATTGAATGAGCCAGGGAATCACAGACAGGAGGCAGGTGAAGGGGTCGGGGAATCACAGACAGGAGGCAGACAGTGGGGCCAGGGAATCACAGACCGGAGGCAGACAGTGGGGTCAGGGAATTACAGACTGGAGGCAGGCGGATGGGCCAGGGAATTACAGACTGGAGGCAGGCAGAGGGGCCAGGGAATCACAGACCGGAGGCAAGCAGATGGGCCAGGGAATCACAGACCGGAGGCAAGTGAAGGAGCTGGGGAATCACAGACAGGAGGCAGTTAAATGAGCCAGGGAATCACAGACAGGAGGCAGGTGAAGGGGTCGGGGAATCACAGACCGGAGGCAGACAGTGGGGTCAAGGAATCACAGACCGGAGGCAGACAGTGGGGTCAGGGAATTACAGACTGGAAGCAGGCGGATGGGCCAGGAATTACAGACTGGAGGCAGGCGGATGGGCCAGGGAATCACAGACCGGAGGCAGGCGGATAGGCCAGGGAATCACAGACTGGAGGCAGGTGAAGGGGTCGGGGAATCACAGACAGGAAGCAGGCGGAGGGGCCAGGGAATCACAGACCGGTGGTAGGCAGAGGGGCCAGGGAATCACAGACCGGAGGCAGACGGTGGGGTCAGGGAATCAGACCGGAGGCAGACGGTGGGGTCAGGGAATCACAGACCGGAGGCAGGCGGATGGGCCAGGGAATCACAGAAAAGGGAGGAGGAGACCCAGTGCACAGTCCGGCCATTGTACACTGAAATCTAGTTAGCAGAAAACTGCAAATGGTGTTTAAAGAAGAACAACAAAGCGGATAGCTTCACCAAATGTATCAATTTATTTAGTATTACAGCGCCATTACAGCGAGGTCTTTACAAAATCATGTAGGCAAGTTCTCTTGAACGCTAACTCATTTGGTGCTAAATAATTTGATTGCTAATATCTCTGCAATGGAGAAGAAAAATTAGAAACAGAACAAAACAAAATATATATACCGTATATACTCGAGTATAAGCCGACCCGAGTATAAGCCGACCCCCCTAATTTTGCCACAAAAAACTGGGAAAACGTATCGACTCGAGTATAAGCCTAGGGTGGAAAATGAGATTATGCCCCATATGCTGCCCCATGTATTATGCCCCACAAGATGCTCCATGTATTGTGCCCCATATGCTGCCCCATGTATTATGCCCCACAAGATGCTCCATAGATTGTGCCCCGTATGCTGCCCATGTATTGTGCCCCATATGCTGCCCATGTATTGTGCCCCATAGATGCTCCATAGATTGTGCCCCCATAGATGCTCCATAGATTGTGCCCCCATAGATGCTCCTTAGATTATGCCCCCATAGATGCTCCAAAGATTGTGCCCCCATAGATGCTCCTTAGATTATGCCCCCATAGATGCTCCATAGATTGTGCCCCCATAGATGCTCCTTAGATTATTCTCCCATAGATGCCCTATGTATTATGCCCCCATAGATGCTCCATAGATTATGCCCCCATAGATGCTCCTTGTATTATGCCCCATAGATGCTCCATAGATTATGCCCCCATAGATGCTCCATAGATTATGCCCCCATAGATGCTCCATAGATTATGCCCCCGTAGATGCTCCACAGATTATGCCCCCATAGATGCTCCACAGATTATGCCCCTATAGATGCCCCATGTATTATGCCCCCATAGATGCTCCTTAGATTATGCCCCCATAGATGCTCCATGTATTATGCCCCATAGATGCTCCATAGATTATGCCCCCATAGATGCTCTATAGATTATGCCCCCATAGATGCTCCATGTATTAAGCCCCATAGATGCTCCATGTATTATGCCCCATAGATGCTCCATAGATTATGCCCCATAGATGCCCCATAGATTATGCCCCCATAGATTATGCCCCCATAGATGCTCCACAGATTATGCCCCCATAGATGCCCCATGTATTATGCCCCCATAGATGTTGCATTGAATAGGCCCCTTATGCTGCCGCAGCTGCTGCTGCTGCAAAAAAAAGACATACTCACCTCTCGTCGCTGGGGGCCAGGTGCCGGTGTCCTGAGCAGGCGGGGTCACCGGCGCTATGGGGGACAGGTACCGGTGTCACCGCTCGCTCAGGGCCCCGGCACCTGATACATTTACCTGTCACCGGGTCCACCGCTGCTCGCCGCTATCTTCCGGGTCCTCCAGCAGTGAATGATCAGGCAGAGGGTGCGGCGCGCAGTAACTACGTCATCGCGCCCTCTGCCTGAACATTCACAGCTAGAGAGGAGCGAGGACACAGCAGCGCAGTGGTGGAACGGGACAGGTAAATATCGCTTATACTCACCCTTCCGCCAGCGCGTCTCTGCCCTGCTCTTCTCCCGCGGTCTTCGGCGCCAGTGTTCAGCGGTCAGGTGGTACCGCTCATTAAAGTCATGAATATGTGCATATTCATGACTTTAATGAGCGGTACCACCTGACCGCTGAACACTGGCGCCGGAGACCGTGGAAGAAGAGCAGGGGCTGCAGAGACCGCGCCGGCGGAGGGGTGAGTATATAGAACAGCTGCGCTCCGCCTCCCCCTGTATATGACTCGAGTATAAACCGAAAGGGGGACTTTCAGCCCTAAAAAATGGGCTGAAAATCTCGGCTTATACTCGAGTATATACGGTATTTTATTCCTCTCTGCAGCCTCTGTTACATTGCGAATCCAGTTCAACAGGAAAAATTTGGTGAAAGCTCCTCTTCAATGTAGGCTCTAGGTACTAATAGCTTAGGTGCATTGTTTTTCCCACTTTGTATGTTAATAATTTTTCCTTTCAGACTCTGAATTCAGCATTTATCCCATTGTTTTAAAACTGTAGCTTTTATTTGTAAGTGATTATGCCAGAAGTTCAAGCCATACAATGCTCTTTATTATGAGTGCATTTACACAGCATAATCACCATGTTCTGCGCTCGCATCACATGTACAGCCGGTGAAATAACTATTGAACTCGTGATCATCAGTTTTCTAAGTAAATCTATTTCTAAAGGTGCTATTGACATAAAATTCCCACCAGATGTCGGTAACAACTCATCCAATCCACGCAGGCTAAAAATCATCCATAGATGTCCATAAATAAGTTATGTATTAAATAGTGAGAAATGACACAAGGAAAAAGTATAAATAAATAGAGGTGCAAAAAGCCCTGGAAAGTACTGACAGCAGCTGACATCTATCAGGAATTAGCAATCCTGCCACTCAGTGAAAAATAATATCAGCTAGTTCAACTGATGGCCTATAAAAAGATGTCTTATTACCAAGGTGCCACACAAGAAATATCTTATGATGGGTAAAACCAATAACCAGTCTCAAAACCTTTGCAACCTTATTGCTGCAAAACATACTGATGGCATTGGTTACAGAAGAATTTCGAAACTACTGAAGGTTCCAGTGAGCAATATTGGGGCCATAATCTAGAAGTGGAAAGAACAGATGCTCCCCGCAAGATTTCAGACAGAAGAGTGAAAAGAATTATCAGAAGGGTTGTCCAAGAACCAAGGACCTCCTATGGAGAGCTACAGAAAGACTTGGGTTCAGCAGCTACAATAGTTTTCAAAGAAACTGTAAGTAATGCACTCAACCTCCATGGCCTGTATGCACGCACACCACGCAACCTCCATGGTCTGTATGCACGCACACCACGCAACCTCCATGATCTGTATGTACTCTCACCACACAACCTCCATGGCCTGTATGTACTCTCACCACACAACCTCCATGGCCTGTATGTACTCTCACCACATAACCTCCATGGCCTGTATGTACTCTCACCACATAACCTCCATGGCTTGTATGTACTCTCACCACACAACCTCCATGGCCTGTATGTACTCTCACCACATAACCTCCATGGTCTGTATGTACTCTCACCACATAACCTCCATGGCCTGTATGTACTCTCACCACACTACCGCCATGGCCTGTATGTACTCTCACCACATAACCTCCATGGTCTGGATGTACTCTCACCACATAACCTCCATGGTCTGTATGTACTCTCACCACACAACCTCCATGGCTTGTATGTACTCTCACCACACAACCTCCATGGCCTGTATGTACTCTCACCACATAACCTCCATGGTCTGTATGTACTCTCACCACACAACCTCCATGGCTTGTATGTACTCTCACCACACAACCTCCATGGCCTGTATGTACTCTCACCACATAACCTCCATGGTCTGTATGTACTCTCACCACATAACCTCCATGGCCTGTATGTACTCACCACACAACCTCCATGGTCTGTATGTACTCTCACCACACAACCTCCATGGCCTGTATGTACTTTCACCACACAACCTCATGGCCTGTATGTACTCTCACCACACAACTCCATGGCATGTATGTACTCTCACACAACCTCCATGGCCTGTATGCACGCACACCACACAACTTCCATGGCCTGTATGTACTCTCACCACACAACCTCCATGTCTGTATGTACTCTCACACAAACCTCATGGCCTGTATGCACGCTCACCACACAACCTCCATGATCTGTATGCACGCACACCACACAACCTCATGGCTGTATGTACTCTCACCACACAACCTCCATGGCTGTATGCACGCACACCACACCACCTCCATGCCTGTATGTACTCTCACCACACAACCTCCATGGCCTGTATGCACGCACACCACACAACCTCCATGGCTGTATGTACTCTCACCACACAACCTCCATGGCCTGTATGCACGCACACACACAACCTCATGGCCTGTATGTACTTTCACCACACAACCTCCATGGCCTGTATGTACTCTCACACACAACCTCCATGGCCTGTATGCACGCACACCACACAACCTCCATGGCCTGTATGTACCCTCACCACACAACCTCCATGGCCTGTATGCACGCACACCACACCACCTCCATGGCCTGTATGTACTCTCACCACACAACCTCCATGGTCTGTTGTGATGATACTGCTAGCTTCATTTCTTGTGCTGTTTCCAGAATGTTCCCCACAGTACTACAACCCCACCGTTTGCAAGCACAGGGCAAAGTTACTCCCCCCTCCAACCTGCAGTCAAGCTCAGTGTAACCTGAGCTACCAGTGCTGGAAGTTTTGCCGCTTCACCGCAGGGGTCCTCCATTGTCTGCACATGTGCTTTCTTCCTGTAGCAGCCATTTTGGAGAATTCATTCTGTTTTGGTTATCACACGGTGGGAGCGTTCGCTAGAAACACGAAAGTACTGTTGTGAAACATGCGCCTGACAGGCATCGTTCCCGTGGTACTGGTGAACCCGTAACTCCCAACAGAACCCGAGAAATGGAATTCTCGGATCCCCCACAACTAGCTCATCCAAGTTTGGGTTCATTGGAACCGTCATTTTAAAGTAAGATCATTGATAGGTCTGCCGTTATTCTGCTAGGTTCACAGGACGAGGGATGGACCTTATGATATTTCAGAGCTCAAATCATACACTTCTGTCCCGGGGAGGTGGCCAGAGAAACCGTCCCCTTTTCGTGAGGTCAGCAGTCCCAGGTATAAGTCTGGCAGTGAGCCCCCCCTTGGGAGTCCTTGCTGTGATGTCCTGACTAAGAGATCTGCAAATGAACTATGACGTGTGGCTCCTTCCCCAGCCTGGCTTGCCTGTATATGATCTAACTATCATGTGAGTCTTTCATTCTTAATCCCGTTTATTTTATAACTGCATTTGTACATAACTATATTGCCTCAGCTTGTTACATCTTTTTATATTGTATAAGCACTGCCTGTCTTTTTAGGAATAAACCTATAAATTTATTAGTTTGTTTCTCCTGCTCTATAAACGAATTTGCACGTGCCTGAAGCACTACGCTACTGTTTTGGGGTTGCTACGGACCCTCTTGATAAATTGTTCAGTAAGAAAAACCGTAGCTGGTGGCAGCTTAAAAGAAGGGGTGTAAAGTGTTGACATATGGGGTGGCGTTGGCAGTGACGGAGCGGGTATTATAAGTGTATTACCCGGCTGCGGCTCGGAGTAATTATAATTCCCTCACTGCAGCGTGCCCAATAGCCAGCACACATCCAAGTGACCCGTCTGGCGACTAATTATCCTAGGTGCAGTTCCCTGACTGACCTGAGGGTAAGGGGGGGCGCCAGAGAGCTGCAAGTTCCTAAGTGGAAGTGGGATAATTATAAATCCCTGCAGTTTACTGGGTCGGACGGCAGCAGCCGTCGTGTGTGTGCACCGTTTCATCACATATTGGTGGCAGCGGTGGGATCACAAGCCGTGATACCCCGGGCTACCGTGTGGCGGACCGTGTGCCCGTTCATCACATATTGGTGGCAGAGCGGTGGGATTATAGAGCATTAGTGATCTGGTTTGAGCAATCATTCCTCTCACTAAAAAACTTGCACGGTTCTTCAGGGACCCTGCAACTAAAGTTTTGGAGAACAGACTCAGTGTTTATTAGTCCTGAGACAATTGTGTGTACTTGCGGTTACCCCTCCCTTCTCTTTGTTTTTCTATCCTATCTTTTATTTGGCAACCATGGCTACGAGGGGATTCGACTGGTATAATCGGAGTAGCAGGGAAACTCTTCTAGCCATATGCGAGTGGAGGCAGATTGTCCCAATGGACCAAACCAAGGCCGCAGTGATCCAGGCCCTGATGGCACGGGACCACGCTCAGAGCGAGGAGGGCGCAGGAGCCGGCTCAAGCCAAGGTGGTGCCGCAGGAGCAGAGGCCCAACCCCTGACTGCTTACACCCAGGGCGGGATGGACCCTTACCTGCAGGCGGCCCTGGAGGGACTCTCCACTGACGAACATGAAGAACGCCTGAAGCTGATACAGAAAGCTCAAGAGAGAGCCGACCAGCGAGAGGCCAAACAGCGAGAGGCTGAGATAGCCGAGCGCCAAGCCCAGCGAGAGGCCGAGAGAGCCCAGCGAGAGGCCGAGAGAGCCGAGCGGGAGGCTGAGAGAGCCGAGCGGGAAGCTCAGAGAGCCCATGAACTGGAGCTGCTCAGACAAGGGGCAATGCCCTCCACAGCCCAGAGCAGTGTGCCCAGCAGCGCTCAGAGTCCCAAGCCCCGGCCGGAGCACTTTCCCGTGATGGAAAAGGACGGAGACTTGGACACTTTTCTGCGGGCCTTTGAGAAAGTCTGCAGACAGTACCGGCTGCCTGACAACCAATGGGCCAGGTACTTGACCCCCGGGCTAAAGGGAAAAGCTCTGGAGGCGTTTGCTTCACTCACGCCGGATCAAGATGACAACTATCAGGCCATCAAGCAGGCCCTGATCGCCAAGTACCAGCTAACCCCTGAGGTATACCGAAAGAAGTTCCGGAACCTCCAACGTGGCCCACACGACAGTTATAGCGATGTGGTGCAAGGACTCAGGAACCACTTTGACCAGTGGATCCAGGGACTGTCAGTTGACACCTTTGAGAACCTGAGGGACCTGATGATCAAAGACCAGTTACTGCATCTGTGCCCAGCTGAGGTCCGACAGTTCATCCTGGACCGAGAACCGGAGGACGCGGTCAGAACAGCACGGATCGCCGACAGCTATGAGGCCAACCGGAAAACCGAGGTGCGGAAGCCCGTCACCACCCGCTGGGGAGGGGGTAAGCCTGCAACCAGCCCCAGTGCCCCTGTCAGCCGTCCCTCTGGAGGCACTATCCCCTTTGCCAGCGCCAGGCCTACATCAGACCCCCGCCAGTGTTTCTCCTGTAAAAGGACTGGTCACATCAGCGCCACCTGTCCGGAGAGGCAGAAGAACCCCCCAGCCAAGGCCTCCGGGCCCAACGCCTCTGTTCTTTTGGTGGGTGGTGTGGTGGGGAGGGTTGATGACAACGTGCAGCCCGTCCGCGTGGGGGCCCGTCTTGCTACAGGCCTCAAGGACACCGGGGCTGAGCGAACCCTCATCCGACCCGAACTGGCGGCCCCTGAAGAGTTGATTCCGGGGAAAACCTTAACTGTCACCGGGATTGGGGGCGTCCACTACCCCTTGCCGATAGCCCGAGTTTTCATTGACTGGGGTACCGGGAGCGGGGTGAAGGAAGTGGGGGTGTCCGAAAACCTGCCCACTGATGTTTTATTGGGGACTGATCTGGGGAGGATGGTGGCGTACTATGTCCCTGACACCCCTTCCCAATCTGATGATAAGGTTAACGTTAACCATGATGTTGATGTTGATGATGATGGGAAACTGATTGTGTTACCTGCTAATGCTTTGCGAAGTGATGATGCAACTGATAACCTTTCTTTCCCTAGGACTGATGTTGATAGTGATGTATCTGTGCCATCTGAATCTGTTAACCCTTTCTCTGAAGTGGTAGATGTGTCCACAGGTACAGGAGCGTTCAGTCCCGTCGCTCTGCGGAGTGAGACGGCTGAGGAACCCCTAGCAGGAGCAAGCGACAGTGCTCAAGGAAATGGGGAGGTGCATGGGAACCGGGAGGAAGGTGACGCCATGACACTGACCAGTGCCACCGAGGAAGGTAACTGGCCCATAAGTAGCACTGCTCCTGAAGTGTTGGGGGTGGATGGGGAGGTAGAGCCCATAGCAGCGCAGGCTGATGGGTCTATAGAAACCCCCGGGGAGACGGCATATGTAGCTGCTGTCACCCGCAGTCAGAGTGCCCGGATCGCAGGTAGCGCCCTACCATCTGGACCCTCCTCCGCTACAGGAGAGACTGAACCAGAGTTGGACCCAGAGCCGGTCCCAGAGGGTCCCAGTGAGGAAGGAACCCTGACGTCACTTCTGGCTGCCTCCAGCCAGGAGTTCCAGGCCGCTCTGCACTCAGATGCGAGCCTGGAGAACTTGAGGCACCTCGCCGAGACGCCCACCTCCGTGACTGATAAGGAGAGGGTGTTCTGGGAACGAGGAAGGTTGTACCGGGAGACAGTACCCGGAGATTCCCAAAAGGAGTGGTTGAGGGAAAAACAGCTGGTCGTCCCGCACCAGTTCAGAGGTGAGTTGTTGAGGATTGCCCATGAGATTCCACTCGCTGGACACTTGGGGATCAGCAAAACTAAGGCACGGCTGTCTCAACACTTTTATTGGCCCAAGATGGGGACAGATGTGACTAACTACTGCCGCTCCTGTATCACCTGTCAAAGAGTGGGGAAGGCGGGGCCTGCTCTTAAGGCTCCCCTGATCCCGTTGCCAGTGATAGAGGAGCCTTTCCAGAGGATCGCGGTGGACATTGTGGGCCCGCTGGCCGTCCCCAGCAGCTCTGGAAAGCAATACATCCTTACTGTGGTAGACTACGCTACCCGGTACCCGGAGGCAGTAGCTCTGTCCTCAACTAGGGCAGATAAGGTGGCGGATGCACTGGTGACCATCTTTTCACGGGTAGGATTTCCCAGGGAGATGCTTACCGATCGAGGGACCCAATTTATGTCTCGCCTAATGAAGGCTCTCTGCAGCAAAATGCAGGTGACGCGTATGGTATCGAGTGTGTATCACCCACAGACCAATGGTTTGTGTGAACGCTTTAACGGTACCCTCAAACAGATGCTCCGCATACTGGTTGAGACCCAGGGACGCGATTGGGAGCGGTACCTCCCACACCTGCTATTTGCCTACAGAGAAGTCCCGCAGGCCTCGACGGGGTTCTCCCCCTTCGAGCTCCTGTATGGTAGGCGAGTCCGGGGACCCCTTGGGTTGATAAGAGAATCCTGGGAAGATGAGCCAAACCCCACGGAAGTGTCCATCGTGGATTATGTCATGCGCTTCCGCGACAAGATGCAGACCTTGACGCAGTTGGTGCATGACAACATGACGCAGGCTCAGGCTGACCAGAAGCACTGGTACGACCAGAACGCCCGGGAGCGGACCTACCACGTGGGTCAAAAGGTGTGGGTGCTGGTCCCCGTACCAAAGGATAAGCTTCAGGCAGCCTGGGAAGGCCCGTACGTCGTGCACCAACAGCTAACCCAGCCACCTACGTGGTCACGCTTGACCACACTCGGGGTAGGCGCAAGGCCTTTCACGTCAACATGATGAAGGCCCATCACGAACGTGAAGCCTGCGTCCTACCGGTCTGCAATCTGTCCGAGGACGGGGAAGAGGATCCCCTCCTGGACATGCTGGCCCAAGCCCAGGCCAATGGGTCCATTGAGGACATGGAGGTAAATGCTTCGCTAACCGTCTCCCAGCGGTTGCAGTTGCTGACCACTCTGGAACCCTTCCGGGCCGAGTTCACGAACCGACCCGGAAGGACCGAGTTGGCAGTCCACGAGGTGGACACCGGGGATCATGCCCCATTACGACGGACACCTTATCGGATCTCTGAGGAGGTGCAGCAGATTATGCGCCAGGAGATCCATGAGATGTTGCAGCTGGGGGTGATCCGGCCGTCCAAAAGCACGTGGGCCTCACCTGTAGTTCTCGTGCCCAAAAAGGATCGGACCACCCAGTTCTGCGTGGACTACAGGGGGCTCAGCGCCATCACTACCTGTGATGCACACCCAATGCCACGCATCGAGGATCTGCTGGAGCGGTTGGCGAATGCCAAGTACATATCCATCATGGATTTAAGCCGGGGATACTGGCAGATTCCCCTGAGCCCTGAGGCGCAGGAGAAATCCGCCTTTATCACCCCTTTTGGACTGTACGAGTCCACGGTCATGCCTTTCGGCATGAAGAATGCCCCTGCCACTTTCCAGCGGATGGTCAACCACCTGCTTCAGGGACTGGAGGAGTACGCTGTGGTGTACCTGGACGACATTGCCGTCTTCAGTTCCACCTGGGAGGAACACCTTCAGCATCTCCAGGAGGTGCTCAAGCGTATTCACCAGGCAGGTCTGACCATCAAGCCGGGAAAATGCCAGATGGGCATGAGGGAGGTCCACTACCTGGGGCACCGGGTAGGCAGGGGTTCCATGAGTCCAGAGCCCGAGAAAGTGGACGCGATCGTGTCCTGGCCCACCCCCAGGACCAAAAAGCAGGTGAAGTCCTTCCTGGGCACTGCAGGGTACCATAGGCGTTTCGTACCGAACTATAGCGCCATTGCAAAACCCTTGACGGACCTCACCAAGGGCGGTCTACCCCAAACAGTCAACTGGACAGATGGCTGTGAGGCGGCATTCCGAGCTTTGAAAACAGCCCTGTGCAGCTCTCCAGTGTTGAAAGCCGTCGACAGCAGTCGGCCATTCCTGGTACAGACTGACGCCAGCGAATTTGGCCTCGGTGCTGTACTCAGCCAGGTTGATTCGGGGAACCAGGAGCACCCCGTGTTGTACCTGAGCCGGAAACTTCTGCCAAGGGAAGTGGCATACTCCACCATCGAGAAGGAGTGCCTGGCCATGGTCTGGGCACTGCAACGTTTGCAGCCCTACCTGTACGGGCGCACCTTCAAGGTGGTCACCGACCACAACCCTCTGAGCTGGCTGCACACAGTGTCCGGAACCAATGGTAGGTTGCTACGCTGGAGCCTTGCCCTGCAGCAGTATGATTTTGCCGTACAACACAAGAAAGGCAGTGATCATGGGAATGCTGATGGGTTGTCCCGACGTGGCGAACCCGCTGAGGTGCGCATGGCGGATTACCGAGAGGTCATGCCTCCGTAGCGCCCTCTAAGGGGGGGAGGTGTGATGATACTGCTAGCTTCATTTCTTGTGCTGTTTCCAGAATGTTCCCCACAGTACTACAACCCCCACCGTTTGCAAGCACAGGGCAAAGTTACTCCCCCCTCCCAACCTGCAGTCAAGCTCAGTGTAACCTGAGCTACCAGTGCTGGAAGTTTTGCCGCTTCACCGCAGGGGTCCTCCATTGTCTGCACATGTGCTTTCTTCCTGTAGCAGCCATTTTGGAGAATTCATTCTGTTTTGGTTATCACACGGTGGGAGCGTTCGCTAGAAACACGAAAGTACTGTTGTGAAACATGCGCCTGACAGGCATCGTTCCCGTGGTACTGGTGAACCCGTAACTCCAACAGAACCCGAGAAATGGAATTCTCGGATCCCCCACAAACTAGCTCATCCAAGTTTGGGTTCATTGGAACCGTCATTTTAAAGTAAGATCGATAGGTCTGCCGTTATTCTGCTAGGTTCACAGGACGAGGGATGGACCTTATGATATTTCAGAGCTCAAATCATACACTTCTGTCCCGGGGAGGTGGCCAGAGAAACCCTCCCCTTTTCGTGAGGTCAGCAGTCCCAGGTATAAGTCTGGCAGTGAGCCCCCCCTTGGGAGTCCTTGCTGTGATGTCCTGACTAAGAGATCTGCAAA
>JARQOD010007677.1:0-38418 GCA_033576555.1 Oophaga sylvatica
TTAAAAAGTTGAAAAAAAAAGAAAACCCAAAAAAAAAAATAGGTTAAAAAAACTAAAAAACCCCTTTTAAAAAAAAGCATACAATACATAAAAAAAACCAAAAAGATGGTTTAATACATTTTAAAACCCCTTTTTTTTAAACCCCCAAAGGTTTTTATTTTTAAAAAATAACACTTTTCAATTATCGGGCCCCCTTCAAAAAAATTAAAATTTGGGGTGAAAAAATCACAAAAAGTTTTTTAAAAAAAAAAAATTTTTTTTTAAAAAATTCCCCTCATGTAATACTGAAATATTTGCCCCCCCTTAAATTTTAACAAAAAAACCCCCTTTAAAAAGTGCATGGGCCCTAGGGGGGGAAAAAGCAAAATTTATGCCTGACGGGGGCTTAAAAACTGCCCACTATAATAAGTATATTAGATGAACGTTTTGCCAAAATTTTAATGGCAAATTAAAAACGTCCCCCAAAAAGGGGTTTTCGTTACTACTACCCCTTTTTTTTTTAAAAACTTTTTAAAAGGGTACGTGAAAATAAAGCTTGCCCTTTTTTTTTTGGGGGCCAAAACCGGCTTTCCGCTGTACGCGTTGGGTATTTGGGCCCCCGGCTTCTTAGGGGCGCAGACTAACATTCACTGCGCACGTTCAAAATGGGAAAAACCCCCAAAAAAAGGGGGAAAAAACAAAGGCTTGTAAAGACTGTTTTAAAATTTAAACATGCACCTATGATGAAACATACACCCATGTGCCCATTAAAACAAGCAACAAAAAAAAACGGTGTGAGTTGACACAGCTTTTTTGTTAAGGTACAGTATTAATCGACATTGAACAGGGTCCATTTCATTCTATAAATAGATATCATTCACCATCTATCAGTTGTTTTCTTTCCAAAGCACCACTTACAGTATATATTTTGCTTTTGTGACTTTTGCACAAAGACTTTAACAAGGAATGCCTAAATTTTTTACCGAAATCATGTTTACTGAAGGACCTTTATGTATGGGCTGTTAACTTTCTAATTAAAAAAGTATTTTTTAAAAATGACACAATAAATAAATGTTGAAGAGGACATTCCTACATGCATTGTTTGCCCCAATATTCAAGGGTGACATCACGTCCCTTAATCAACATTGGATTATTATATTTAACTTGTATGCTTTATTTAAAAGCCAAGAAACTGAAGTCTAACCTCGCACTGCACTGTTGTCAAAGTTCAACCCCACATTAAAACACTTCCAACATTGCAGCATTTAGTCATAAATTGATTGGATTGTCTAATCTATGGAGTCCCAAGGTTGCCCCTCAGTACCCTTTATAGCAAACTAGGCTTTTTGTGTTGCTTTTGGGTTTTGAAAAGGCAAAAATTAAATAATATTCAAAATTTAAATTTTGTTTACAAAATTTGTGACAAAGACAAACATTTTATGGTTTTAAAAACTGACGTTTCAATTGTTTAACCCGCTTAGAATCAGGGTTAGCCTCATAAGTATGTGTAGCACTAACACTTTGACAAGTCATGTTTTTTTCAAAATTTGTTGGTTTGCTAGCAAATAATTTTTTTCCCCGGGCACACAGCAGGGAACACAGGCGTTTCTGAACCCCACAAACACTCACGATTGTTTTCCCTCGTGCATCTAACACTTCTGAGGGATCAACGGCTTTGAAGCCCAGGGTCAAGGGGGGTAGGGCAAGGCCTATTTGAATGTTTGAAGTTGAATTTGTAGTTAGAACAGTAAATTTTTGCCAACACACAGCAGGGGAACAGCCGGCCCTTACTGAAAACCCCCCAAACCATCAGCGATTGTTTTTCATCTGTGCAACTAACCTTCTGAGCAACAACGGGTTGGTTTTGAAGCCCAGGCAAGGGGGTTAGGCAGAGGCCTAGTAAAGAGATTTTTGAAGTTAAATTGTAGTTAAAGCAGTAATTTTTGCCAGAACACAGCAGGGGCAGCAGGCTTACGACCCCCCCAAACACATCGCGTTTGTTTTCCCACGTGCCCTCTAACACTTCTGAGCACAACTGGCGGTTTTGAAGCCAGGGTCAAGGAGGGTTGTAGGCAAGGCCTATTGAGATGTTTGAAGTTGAATTTGTAGTTTAAACAGAATTTTTTGCCAGACAAACCCGCAGGGGAACAGCAGGCGTTTCCCGAACCCCACAAACACACAGCGATTGTTTTCATCTGTGGGATCAACATTTTTGAGCAGCAACTGGGGTTTGAAGCCCAGGGTCCAAGAGGGTTAGGCAGGGCCTAGTATTAGATGTTTGAAGTTGAATTTGTAGTTAGCAGCAATAATTTTTTTCCAGACACACAGCAGGGGAACAGCAGGCGTTACTGAACCCCACAAACACCAACACGATTGTTTTCATCTGTGCATCTAACCTTCTGAGCAGCCAACGGGGGGTTGAAGCCCGGGTCAAGGAGGGTGAGGCAAGGCCTATATGAGATGTTTGAAGTTGAATTTGTAGTTTTCACGTAAATTTTTGCCAACACACACAGGGGAACCGCAGCGTTTTCGAACCGCACAAACACATCGGGGATTGTTTTCAATCATGCAAACAAAAACTCTGAGCACAACTGGCGGTTGTTGAAGCCAGGTTTAAGGATGGTTTTTGAAAAAAAATATTGATTATTGCCTGTTACGTGGCCATTGCAAATGTATGAAATTCCAACAAGAATAAATGAATTTTAACTAGGCAATAAAATGATAATTTTTAATTCCCAAGAATAGAAAAATAAATTTTTTTCTTGAAGTCCCAGTGGTTGATACCGTTTAATGGCTAACGAAAAGATGGAAAAAAATTCAAAACTTTCCCGGGCTCCCCCCCGGTCTCTTAACAGGGGAAAAACAAAACAAAAAATTAAGAATTTACATATTTCCCACACACAACAGGACACAGGAAAAGGGGCAATAGGTAAAAACAAGTGACGGGGAAGCAGAACTGTCTTATGGCAGAGGGGTTTCAAAAATAAAGGAACCCGTTCATAGATAAGAGAGAAAGTTTTATTGCCCTCTGATTGTGGTTTTGGTGTTTCGTTTTGATGCCCCTAGAAGGTCAGAGACCAGATTCCTTAATTGAAAAAAATGACATGAATCCGAGTGATCTATTCATTCCAAAACTAGAAAGTGTCAAAGGTCATCATAGATTATATTCCCAAAACTTTCTAATCTTTCTCAGATTTGAAGTTATATTTTAATACCAGTAATTCCATATCCATCATGCTATGACCGGGCATACAAAAATTTTTTGCCACAGTAAATCCATTATTTTTTCTCTTATTGTGTGGCGATGATAATTCATCCATTGTTCTCAGTTTTTGGCCGGTCTCCCCCACATACAGACCCCCAGTTGGACATTATTGTACATATAATAGGTACACCACATTAGATGTGATGCAGCTGAAAGTACCTTTGATCTGTAGTCCTGATGGGAGTAGGGATCTTTATCTTGTCCGTGGTCATTATAGATGCACAGGTTTTACATTTTCTTCTGTTGCAAGGAAAGGTTCCTGCAGCTGTTGGGGAGGAACAGGAGCTTCTGACAATGATGCTTCTTAGATTTGGGGGCTGCCTAAAACACAGTAGTGGCGGGTCACCTCAGAAAGACTTTTTTGAACCAGGGATACCATCCAAGAACAATTGAAAACTAAATTTCAAGACCCCAAACAGAATATCAAAGGAATCACCTGCTACATTACAAAGGTAAAGAAGAAAATAACCGGGTGCTCTAGTGGTCACCTACAATCCAAATCTGGAGGTGCTAAGGGAGCTAAACGGAAACTACAACCTTTACTACAAAAAGATGCCCGATATTACAATCCATATTTCCAGACCCCCCACTACTGTGTTTTAGGCAGCCCCCAAATCTAAGAAGCATCATTGTCAGAAGCTCCCTGTCCTCCCCAACAGCTGCAGGAACCTTTCCTTGCAACCAGAAGAAATGTAAAAGCTGTGCATCTATAATGACCAGGACAAGATAAAGATCCCCAACTCCATCACGACTACAAGATCCCGCTACTTTCAGCTGAAATCACATCTAATGTGGTGTACCTAATTATATGTACTAAATGTCCAAATGGGGTCTGTATGTGGGGAGACCGGCCAAAAACTGAAACAAGGATGAATTATCATCGCCACACAATAAGAGAAAAAAATAATGGATTTACCTGTGGAAAAAAAAACTTTGGTATGCCCGGTCATAGCATGATGGATATGGAATTACTGGTATTAAAATCTAACTTCAAATCTGAGAAAGATAGAAAAGGTTTTGGAATAAGCTCATCATGACCTTTGACACTCTTAGTGCTGGAATGAATAGATCACACAGATTCATTATCATTCTATATCAAATTAAGTAATCTGCGTCTCTGCCCTTCCAGGGGCATGAAAACACAAAACCAGACACAATCAGAGGGCAATAAAACTTTCTATCCTTATTAGGAACTGTTCCAATATTATGTTCATCCCTCTGGCATAATGACAGTTCAGCTGCACTCACTTGTCTTACCTATTGCACTATTCCTGTCATGTGTGTATCCCACGAAGATCGTCGCGGTTGCACATTCTGACTTCTCACAGCTGAGTTGCTGTTCTTTGTGTTTGGCAGTTAGGGAGTTAATTCTGTCTGTCTCAGTTCTGGGACTGGGTGCAGTTTCTCCCGGCTGCAATTAATTATTTGTTGATTGGTTTCCTTTAAATCTCTGGTTGTCTGTTTGGGAGTTGCCAGTGAAATTCTTCATGCAGACACAGATAGGATTGTATCTGTATAGACTTAAGTTAAAGAGCTCCTTATTTGTTTTAAGCTCACCTTGCTTAGAGTTTAATATCCCAGATCATTTATGTTCCTTCTGTGTTTGAGTGTGTATGCAAGTCTGTGTTTTTCTCCAGTCTGTCTTATATTTCTAAAACTGTGTATTTAGCAGAGATCAGCCCATATCCCTTTGGTGGTAATCAGAATCCTTCTTAGGACTGATTACAGGGTTCAGGGACTGATAGGAGACAGGGTTAGGCTGGAACTTGGACCTCTGAACCATTATCAGTACCTCCAAGGTGAGGGATTATTAGGACCCCAGTTTAGGGTCAGGTTAAGACCCCCCCGGTCCTCTTCTTTCCTGTGTCAGTGTATCAGTCCTCAATGATTAATCCTGAGTTCAACGGATATCGTGTCAGGTAAATCTATTCTATATTTACATGCTGATGTTGCTAATCTATATGTTGTATAGGTGTTGTTCTTTTAAGAATAGTTTTCTGAAATCGTACACATATCTAAGACCGCTGACATTTCCTGTGTCCTGTTTGTGTATAGAAATATGTGATTCTTCAATTTTTGTTTTAGTCTTTGCCTGATGAAGAGACGTGAGTAGCCTCGAAAGCTTGCAATTTGTTACCATCTTTTCAGTTATCCATTAAAAGGTATCAACCACTGAGGATCTCAAGTCTAAATATTTTTCTATCTACTGGCTAACACGGTACGAAGATACACATCTTTCCTAATTTCAAGACTAAAAATAAAGACCCTGCAAATATAAACGCATATATGCACATGGCAACAAGAAATGGAACAAAACACCACCCAAAAATTAGTTTACAAATATAGTGTTGTAAATTTAAGAATAAAAGTCCATTTTTGTATTTATGAATAATGCTTAAGGAACGCTATGTTAAACCATAACATAGTGAAGACAATGTATTTTGTAATAGTCACTCATCATCATCATTGCAATTTTAAATGTGACAGTCACAGACATTTCAATTATTTAAGTTAATAAAATCGTTACTTTGTACAGCATTTTTATGACATGTCCAGCATGGACTCATCAATGTGATGACGCAATAATGTACGATAAAAATAACCATTTAAAAAAACATTATGCATTGTCACAATTTAAGTGTGTGCCTGCAAGTGTAGGTAAAAACAAAGGCTACGGATGCAAAGGTATATTCTATTCTGTATCAGACAGTGGACAGCCTTGATGGGTAATGGCGATGTTTACTGTACGTCAATAAAGTCTGCGGCTGCAATCATGCATTTTTTGCTTGTACAGTGTTGAAGTGGGTAAAAGCATGTCTGGTTGCGCAAGGCTTTATCCGTCAACACTACCTTCCACTGTCACGCGTAGGGTAGGGTAGCGTGTGTCTATTAGATGACTCTCTATAAAATGTGACCTTACGCAGCGTTATTCTGCCCTAGGGACGCCAAAAATACGACAGCAGTAATCAATTTACTGTCTAATACTCCACCTATGACCAACAAAAAAAAGCACGTTCCCTCTTTAACAATCTACAAGACTAACAAGCATAATGGTTGACGCTGACTTTATTGAGGTACAGTATTAACATCGACATTGTCCATGAGTAACTTTTGCACTGTGATACCTATATACCATTATTAATTTATATCTGTTGTGGTTGTTTCAACAGCACTTGCAGGTATAACTACCTATTGTCAGTATGCATGTGCACTTTGTAGATGTAATAATTTAGTATTGCACATTTTTAAACCAGGTTTAGATGCTGGCCATTTCATATATGGTGTGTAAGTTACAGTTGGCATCAGTATGTGTATTTTATAATGTCTGTCATAAATATAACTCGTTGATTATGATGATGAGGATGTTTATGATTCGTAAAACCATTGACTGCATTATCTTACAGGTACAGATAAAGTTCCTTAAAAAGCATTAATTGATAAGTATGAAATGTACTTTTATGGATTAATTTAAAAAATGAACACTATGTTTTAGTTTTTGTTACCATTCTAATAGACATGTGCAGATATGCCTGTGATGACAAATTATTATTTTCCATATTTGTTATAAAAAATTTATCATTCTAGGCCTGGAAAACTTCACAATTTCCTGTTTTAAGCAAAACAATCGGGGTGACGGCTCTTCCCTATTTGGAGCATGTTCGACATGGGTTTTTCTGTGCATGTGTAGGGAACAGGGACTTCTTGCCGAACACACAGCAGGGAACAGCTGGCGTTACTGAACCCCACTAACAGTATATCTAGTGTATTGGTCTGTGGACACGACACTTCTGAGCAGCAACTGGCAGTGTTGTAGCCCAGGGAGTAGAGTTCAGGTGGTAGAAAGATGAACATAAACAGGAGACATGGATAACGTTGCGAACCAGTTATTTAATCTGAAAACGGACAGAACAAATTCAGGCGAGATCCATGCCTTGTTCATTTTCAGAAAAGTAAGGCCGGTCTACAATTATCGGAGGGTAGTCGCATGCGACGGTCTGTTAGTACACCACCTGCAGCACTAAAGACGCGCTCCGAATAATACACTGGCAGCAGGGCAAGCCAGCACCTCCAATGCATACTGGCTAAGCTCTGGCCTGTATCCAGCTTAGAGACCCAAAACTTGAATGGGGAAGAGCCATCTGGGGGTACACTGAGAGGGGAAAGACATGTAGTCTGTCACCATCTTACGGAAACGATTGCCTCCTGCTGACTGGAGCCGTCTCGGATGGTGTAGACATTTGTGGCGCTCCACAAACTTGCCACATTTGGAACATACAGGTCTTGCCTGTGCAGGGCGCTGCTTGTGCTCCCTTGTTGCAGAGCTGTCTCCACTGCCTCGACGCACAGAGCTGCTTTGTAAAGCAGTAGCAGCAGCAGTGCTCTCGGCTGGAATGGGAGAACATTATGGATTGCACCAGTGTGTCTTGGTACTCCCGCATTTTACCTCCCGGTTCAACGGTGTGATGAGGCTTTGTAAGTTGTCCCGTAGCGAGGGTCTAGGAGGGTGTACACCCAATAATCAGACGTGGTGAGAATGTGGGCGATGCGCGGTTTGTTTTTTTAGGCACTGCAGCATGAATCAACCATGTGCTGCAGACTCCCAACTGGCCAAGAAACGCTGTCCCCTGCAAGAGGCGTCATCTCTGCCTCTCTGCATCACCCCACCCTCGCTCTACATACTGACTAGAGCGTTGTGTACCTCCCTCTGGAGCGATGTCTTCCTCCTCCATTGACTCCTCCTCATCCTCCTCACAAAGTGAGCCTGCCCCCGCTCTTTGTGAGGAACCACGTTGCGCTGACTGTCCAGAAGGTATGGAATTTGTGATTCCTCATCCTCCACCTTTTTCCAAAACCTCATCCCTTAGTGCTTGCAGTGTTTTTTGAAGCAGGCAGAAAAAGGGGGACAGTCAGGCTTGACTAGTGCATCATCTGCACTCGCCATCCGCGTTGACTCATCAAATGCACGCAAAACGTGGCAGATGTCCTTCATAGAGGCCCACTCAGTAGTGGTGAAGTGTGAACGGCGCAAATTGCGAGTTGATTTGCCTGATGCAGCTGATACTCCATTATGCTGGCTGCTGCTCACACAACCGCTCCAACATATGTAACGTGGAATTCCACCTGGTGGGTACGTCACATATGATGCGATGTTCAGGAAGGCGAAATCTGCGCTGCAGAGCTGCAATGCGCGATCTGGCCATGCTGGAACGTCGCAAGTGAGCGCACTCTAGGCGGACCTTGTGCAGCAGTGCATCAAGTCCAGATAGTCCCTCAAAAAACTCGCACGACCAAGTTGAGCACATGTGCCAGACATGGTATGTGAGTGAGGTTGCCAAGGCCCAGAGCTGCCACCAGATTTCGGCCATTGTCACACACTACCAAGCCTGGCTGGAGATTCGCTGGCAAAACCACACACGTCGCTCTCCTGCTTGATGGCATTCCAGACCTCCTGCGCTGTGTGGCTTCGATTCCCATGGAAATTAATTTCAGGACGGCCTGTTGACGTTTGGCCACGGCTGTGCTCATATCGGTCGCAACAGGTAAGCGTTCACGGGTCCATGTGGAGGTAGACCGTGACGGCTCCTGCAGCGATGATTCTGAGGAACTGGAGTAGGAGTAGGAGTCAATGTGGACAGACTGGATTCCTGCAATCCTTGGAGTTGGCAGAACACGTACAGCGCCACTCGCAAGATCTGTACCCGCTCCACAACATTGACCCAATGGGCAGTGAGGGAAAGGTATCGTCCCTGGCCATGGGTACTGGTCCACGCATCGGTGGTCAGGTGGACCTTGCTACTGACGGCGTTTAGTAGCGCATGTTTAATTTTTCCCTCAACATGCTTTTGCAGACCAGGGACGGCTTGCCTGCTGAAATAAAATCGGCTGGGCACATTGTATTGTGGGACTGCCAATGCCATTAAGTTACGGAAACTGTCAGTCTCCACCAGCCTGAATGACAGCATTTCAAGGGACAGGAGTTTTGCAATGCCAGCATTCAGAGCCTGTGCTCGTGGATGGTTTGCCGAGTATGGCCGTCTTTTATCCCATGCCTGTGCTACCGATGGCTGTTTTGTGGCCTGGGAGTGTGAGGATGACAGGGAACTTGCAGCTGTGGGTGGAATAACACTGGGTCTCTGGACAACAGTGACAGAGGTTCTTCCATGGCGATCCTGTGAGGAAGCCGAACCAGCTGTGTGTGAGCTGGAGGAAGAGGCTCCACACGAGCTGAAGAGTAGGTGCTGCTGTAGGTTGGCCTACATCTCCAGTGTGTCTTTGTAACTCAACCACGTGCTTTGTCCGCACATGTTTCCACATATTTGTGGTATTAAGGTTACTGACACTTTTACCTCTTTTTACTTTTTGATTACACAGCTTGCATTTGACATAGCAAATATCATCTGCAAGTGTGTCAAAAAAGGACCACGCAGTGCAAGTCCTGGGAGCGCCCGTTTTGGCTGTTGTAAGAGAACTGCTACGAACGGGTGCCAAACTGGAGGCTACAGGCAACCGAGTCTGCAGCCTACCTCTCCCTACTGTTTGGACCGTTGGGGCAATCTCTTCCTCAGAGCTGCTCCCACCACCTTCCTGTTCCTCACGCCATGTTGGGTCTTGGACCTCATCATCTCCACTACCCTCTTCCAACACCTGCTGCTGTTGGGTGGTCTGGCCAGCACCATGCTCAACAGAAACTGGCACCTGAGTCTCATCATCATCAGATGCGTTCTGCGGTGTGCTGACCATCGGCACTGGCTCACCCGCCTCTTCAGATTCAGAGAGACACAGCTGTTGCGCATCACTGCATACTCCCTCTTCTTCACATTCCAGAATGCTGCTTGGCTGGGCCCCTGTTTGCAAGCCAACAGATTCTGAGAACAGAAGCAGAGACTCAGCTGGCTCCTTTACAGAGCTCTCTGACTGCCTGGGCAATTTGGCAGGCGGTGAAGAGACAGATGGTTGTTCAACAGTGCTGTGGTCCTGAGAGGAGGTGGAAGCAATTGAAGTCGATGCATTGGCTGCCATCCAACCAACAACGGCTTCAATTTGTTCTTCCCGCAGCAGGGGGGTACGCCGACCTCCTACAAAAGTGCGCATAAAGGAACGCTCACAGGGAAAACTGGTGGATGCTGTGTCACTGGGGGCGGCAGCAGCCACAGAATCCCAACGTCCTCTCCCTGCTGAAACTCCACGGCCACGACCACGTGCCTTACTCCCTGCCTTCTTCATCTTGGTAGATTGATAAAGAAAGTCAGAAAAGTTATAAGGCCTAAGTGTGGTTATTTCTCAGAGACTGCAGTGAACACTGCAGACAACTGTTCAGTAGCTGTGAAAGGCCCCTTTGTGTACTTCTATAGTGTTTGCAACCAATGTATTGTATACGGATGGAAGCGCGTCACACTAATAGATTAGATTTTTTAAAATAGAATGGAGCAGCACCAATTAGAGAAAAATGTCAAGGAGGAGCAGTGACACACGCTCAGCAGACTACAACCAGCAGTGGTTAAGAACTAACTGGAGCGTAATCTGCACTCAAAAAATTAAAAGCTCACAGACTACAGTGAACACTGAAGACAACTGTTCAGTAGCTGTGAAAGGCCCCTTTGTGTACTTCTATAGTGTTTGCAACCAATGTATTGTATACGGATGGAAGCGCGTCACACTAATAGATTAGATTTTTTTAAAATAGAATGGAGCAGCACCAATTAGAGAAAAATGTCAAGGAGGAGGCAGTGACAACGCTCAGCAGACTACAACCAGCAGTGGTTGAAGAACTAACTGGAGCGTGATCTGCACTCAAAAAATGAAAGCCTCACAGACTACAGTGAACACTGCACACAACTGTTCACTAGCTGTAAAAGGCCCCTTTGTGTACTTCTATAGTGTTTGCAACCAATGTATTGTATACGGATGGAAGCGTGTCACACTAATAGATTAGATTTTTTTAAAATAGAATGGAGCAGCACCAATTAGAGAAAAATGTCAAGGAGGAGGCAGTGACACACGCTCAGCAGACTACAACCAGCAGTGGTTGAAGAACTTACTGGAGCGTGATCTGCACTCAAAAAATGAAAACCTCACAGACTACAGTGAACACTGCACACAACTGTTCACTAGCTGTGAAAAGGCTCCTTTCTGTACTTCTATAGTGTTTGCAACCAATGTATTGTATACGGATGGAAGCGCGTCACACTAATAGATTAGATTTTTTTTAAATAGAATGGAGCAGCACCAATTAGAGAAAAATGTCAAGGAGGAGGCAGTGACACACGCTCAGCAGACTACAACCAGCAGTGGTTGAAGAACTTACTGGAGCGTGATCTGCACTCAAAAAATGAAAACCTCACAGACTACAGTGAACACTGCACACAACTGTTCACTAGCTGTGAAAGGCTCCTTTCTGTACTTCTATAGTGTTTGCAACCAATGTATTGTATACGGATGGAAGCGCGTCACACTAATAGATCACTGTTAATTTCAATTGAATGGAGCTGCACCAATTCCACAAAATAAAATAAAAAAAAGAGTCAGTGAGTGACACGTGCAGATGCCTACAAACAGCGGTGGATGCAGAGCAAACTGCAGCGTCACCTGCACTCTCACACACACACCTTGCACAGAGCTGTTAAAACAACACTGCAAGGCAAAAGGAAGCTTTACACAGCGGTTGGTAAACTAGCCTGCCTAAAGCACAGTACACAAAATCGCAATCTCTAACTGTCCCTCAGAGTCAGCAGAGCAGCGTTCTGTCCCTAACTGAGTTCACAGCACAGTGACGCTAAAATGGCGGCGGCGCCTTTTATAGTGCATTCTGACATCATTTCAGCAGCCAATCACAGCCATGCCATTAGTTAAGATGAACGCAGCATTACAGGATGTGCCCACACTTCATAGGATTCCTCATTGGCTGACTAAAATCACACTGCCTCTCAAAGAATTATGGGAACTTCCGATTCCGGTATACGATATATGAAAAATATCGGAACTAAGTATCGGAATTCCGATACAGCGAATATCGGCCGATACCCGATACTTTCGGTATCGGAATGCTCAACACTAGTTATACGCATTATAATAATATGATGTGTAGTGTAATTGTAAGGGGGTGAGATAGAATTACCTCCTTGCTTCCCTTCCTTTGTTTTCCATGTGTTAATGTTTACATGTGCTAATCTTGATAATATCTTTGATAAGTATTAGCGGTACTACTACATAGTAATATGTATTATCGCTCACATTTCTGGTATAGCCACATTCATATAGATCAGGGTCTCAAACTCAATTTACCCGGGGGCCGCTGGAGGTAGAATCTGGGTGAGGCTGGGCCGCATCAGGTTTTCCACAAGAAAAGCTCTTACAAAAACATTCCAATGTTATCAAATGTCCCAATGGGGACAGTGTTGATGATGTATGTATAGTGCTGTGGAGTTAATAGCGCAATATCAATGAATAAATATTATCCTTAATATTATGTTACAATACCAGGATCTGAGGATTTTCTGTTTCGAGGTCAAGCGCTCTCTGATGTGATGTTGCTGCCTGTCTCGCTGTCTTCCTCTTCTGACACTGCAGTGTGGTGGACAAGTAAACATTAACTGGTTAACAGCAAGAAGTCATTCCCCCAGCGCTCATCCTCCCCCAGCGCTCATCCTCCCCCAGCGCTCATCCTCCCCCAGCGCCTCATTCTCCCCAGCGCTCATTCTCCCCCAGAGCTCATTCTCCCCAGCGCTCATCTTCCCCCAGCGCTCATCCTCCCCAGCGTTCATCCTCCCCCAGCGCTCATTCCCCCCCATTGCTTTTTCCCCATCACTCCCATCATTGCTTTTCCCTCATCACTCCCATCATTGCTTTTCCCCCATCACTCACATCATTGCTTTTGCCCATTGCTTTTTCCCATTACTCCCATCATTGCTTTTCCCATCACTGTTTTCCCCATTGCTTTTCCCCATTACTGCCATCATTGCTTTTCCCCATTACTCCCATCATTGCTTTTCCCATCACTGTTTTCCCATTGCTTTTCCCCATTACGCCATCATGCTTCCCATTACTCCATCATTGCTTTTCCCCATTACTGCCATCATTGCTTTTCCCCATTACTGCCATCATTGCTTTTCCCCATTACTCCCATCATTGCTTTTCCCATCACTGTTTTCCCCATTGCTTTTCCCAATTACTGCCATCATTGCTTTTCCCCATTACTGCCATCATTGCTTTTCCCCATCGCTCTCCTACACACACACACACACACACATACACCACTTCTCACCTGTCACACACACACACACACACACACACACACACACACATACACACACACACACACACAAACACCACCTCTCACCTGTCCACCACACACACACACACACACCACCTCTCACCTGTCCACACACACACACACACACACACACACACACACCACCTCTCACCTGTCCACAGCATCACCGCCGGTGCCTGCGCTTCCTCGCTCTGACAGAGCAGGCCGCTGAATGATGACGTCATTCAGCGGCGCTGCTCTCTGTGTCAGAGACCGGAAGCGCGGGCAGCAGCAGGAGATGAGGTGAGTATGCCTGGCGCCGCCATCTTTCTGTAGTACCGCTCATTAAGCTAATGAATATGGGTGGCACGCCTATGAGAGGAGTGGCGTCCATATTCATGACCTTAATGACCGGTACTACGAGTGACTGGGATTTCACATGCGGTGTTTCTCGCATGTGAGATCCCAGCCGAGGGCCGCAAAGTATATACCGAGGGCCCATGAGGTGGGGGCCGCAAACTCGTGTCCCGAGGGCCGCAGTTGGCCCGCGGGCCGCGAGTTTGAGACCCCTGATATAGATGTTACCATTCTCTAGAAGAACTCTATTATATTGTTTTGTGTTCCTTTAGTATAATATTGTATAACATAATGTGACTGATGTTCATAAACAGTTTAGGGTAAGTACAGTGCATTATTTTGGGGGCATTAGAGGAGGGCACTTTAGTATATAGTTCCTATAGATAAGGGTAGATGTGGTTCCTTTATGGGCCACTAGATGGGGGCATACTAGTGTGCACTGTTAGGTATAGTTGATAGGATGTCTATAGAGGGTTAAGTGTAGGAGGGCTTTCAGGTAGTAAGAGAGAAGATTCTAGGAAGTTAGGGTAGACAGGGCCGGAGTGCCCAAGTGTCCACATGGGTTATAGGCCCGGACAGCTCGTCAGCCACGTAACATTGAAGTGCTGCAGCCCACGTCATCCACGGCCACTGTGCATCATATAAGTGGGCCAGTACAGAGAAGAAGGATGTGGCGACTCATAGCCTGGGCCAATGCTTTTAGGGCAGGAGTCGGTTGGACTGAGGAGATAGAGGTAGTTGGAGCTTCGACAAGATTGGTACAGACGGGTCGGATGCTTTACCAGAGGCAGCCAAGCCTGGTGACTGATGATTTCGAGTCTGGGGTGAAACAGGCAGAAGGAAATGTCATCATGGCAAGGTCAGGCCAGGAAGGTACTGGGGAGCAGTCTAGGATGGTCTGGGCGTGTACTGCACAGAAGTGACAGCAAAACAGGGAAAAATAAGGAAACAAGTGAAACCCATGATGTGCCAACTGTGGATGTAACGTGTGAAGAGTTAAGTAAAGAGAATGTTCAGTTGGACTGTGTCTCCATTACTGGGGGTTGCCTGAAAGAGGGACTGTCGTCACTTGGGAAGTGCCCAGGGGAGTCTGGATGTGGAGATGCAGGTATGCTGAAGAGAAGAATACAGTTTTCTGTAGGGGAAGGACTGGACATCGATGTTACAGTATCTCAGTCCCGTTCCTCCCTTACATAATGATAAAAAGTCCTCATCATTTTTGCTGTGCTTATTTGGGCATCTAATTTTTCATTCTATGCAGAAAGGGACCAGTTTACTCCACATTAGAACTTTCCTATATACCCAGATTATAGAGGCAAACACAGTAAAGGTCCTTTCCTTTGTTAATTTTAACGTGTATTTTTCTACAATAAAGAGATATACAATTTTACTACATACTTCCAGTATCAACACTGTATGGTTTTCCAACAACCTTAACTGTTTATTCCCAGTGGCTAAAAATCTGTCCCAGTAAACTGATGATCAGATTTTTATCCATTATAAGTAAGGAATTCTCTAAGCCAAAAGTCAGGGTGACAACAGGGGATCAGCGAGAACCAGTACAAGCAGGGTCCAGGACTTGCAACAACCAAATGGTTAACAGCAGTTACACGGTATCAGGAAACAGGTCAATGGCAGAGACATAGGCCATCAGCAAATGGTTAATCACGGGTAGAAGTAATGAACAGGTAAACTGGCTACTTGCTTGAAGAAAAGATTACACTGTTGGAGCAGCATGGAAGTGTGAACAGACCCAGAGCTGCTAATAGCAAACAAATGGTTACACAAAGGTCTGAGTCAGGAAGTAAATGCAGATAAAATGACAAATAAGCAGAAGTTCCTGAAAGAAATGGATGGTGAGGCTCCAGGTGTTATGTTACGGTAGCTGAGGAGTGCAGGTAAAAAAGGAAATACACCAGAGCAGTTGGAATCTATGAGATTGCAGTACCCTGACTAACCACCGCAACTAGAGGCAGCCGTGGAGCGTTCCTACGTTGGTCCTAGACGCCTCGTCACAGCCTGAGAAACTAACTACACCTAAAGATAGAAATAGGAAAGCTATCTGCCCCGGAGCAGAACCCCAAAGATAATAGAAAGCCCCCAAACATGTAATGGCGGTTAGACAAGAGGAAATACTGACACAGAAAGAAAATAGTATGAGCAAACGCTGGGGCCCAAACTATCTAAATAGAAAAGGATAGGAAGGGTACTTACTGCAATCTCAGAAAACCCTGAAAAAACACCAACTCTACTAATTTCAAAATCACCTGAGATCACACGACCTCTACCACCTAAATTAGTTCTCTGGTGTAACAAAAACAAAACAGCAGCCACTGAAAAAAAACTGGAAAAAGCAAAAGTACAAAACACAGTGGCTGGACTAAACTGAGAGGGCAAAAGCCCCCGGAGGGGACCCTGAAGGCCCCCACAGAAGTGCAGGACAAAATGCAAAAATATAGCAAAAACACAAAATAAGAAATTGTCTTATCTGATAGCAGGAGATGCAGACACGACACAGCAGGCTACAAGGGAAACTGGAAAGAAGGATTCAGACCAGAACAATTGATCACCGGCAACCCTGATGGGAAAATGACTCCCTTACATAAGACCAATCAGTAACACCTGATTCCCAGTCCTCACAATCCTCACTAGTACCGCTTGTAACCACCAGAGGGAGCCTCTGCTCAGAACTCATCTCAAACCCATTCACAACAGTACCCCCCCCTTGAGGAGGGGTCACAGAACCCTCATTTGAGCAACCAGGTCGGTCAGGATGAGTTCTATGATACGCACGGATAAGTCTCCTAGCATGGATGTCCGAAGCAAACACCCAAGAATTGTCTTCCTGACCATAACCTCTCCATTTAACCAAATACTGGAGTCTTCGTCTAGAAAAACGAGAATCCAATATTTTCAACCACATACTCCAGATTGCCCTCAACCAAAACTGTTATGTTACGGTAGCTGAGGAGTGCAGGTAAAAAAGGAAATACACCAGAGCAGTTGGAATCTATGAGATTGCAGTACCCTGACTAACCACCACAACTAGAGGCAGCCGTGGAGCGTTCCTACGTTGGTCCTAGACGCCTCGTCACAGCCTGAGAAACTAACTACACCTAAAGATAGAAATAGGAAAGCTATCTGCCCCGGAGCAGAACCCCAAAGATAATAGAAAGCCCCCAAACATGTAATGGCGGTTAGACAAGAGGAAATACTGACACAGAAAGAAAATAGTATGAGCAAACGCTGGGGCCCAAACTATCTAAATAGAAAAGGACAGGAAGGGTACTTACTGCAATCCCAGAAAACCCTGAAAAACACCAACTCTACTAATTTCAAAATCACCTGAGATCACACGACTAGGGTTGAGCATTCCGATACTGCAAATATCGGGTATCGGCCGATATTGGCTGTATCGGAATTCCGATTCCGAGTTCCGATATTTTCGTCTTATCGGATACCGGAATCGGGATTGTCACTGTCACTGTCAGTGTCCGTCGGTCGGGTCTGTCAGGAGTCAGCGGCACTTACCTGTCAGAAGATCTCCGGCGGTCACGTCCTGGACTGCTTCATGGCCGCAATCTTCTTTCCCCGGCGGTCACATGCAGTTTCTCGCGATAACTGCAGTGACTGCTGGGTAATCCCGGCCGTAAAGCAGTCAGTCCGATGACGTCACCGCCGGGGAAGCAGGTAATCAGCTGTGCTGCGTCGCGATGACAGGCTCTGCCTGTCATTGCGATGTAGCAGAGTTGGATCGTCGTGGGACTGTCGTTATGGACTGCGTCGGACAGGTGGTATACTGTTGGTTTTTTTTTTTTCTTTTTTTACAGGAGATCGATGGCGTCGCAGGAATGAGAGTACAATAAAATTAATGAAAACTGTGTTGTCTCTTTTATTTCATTAAAATACTTTTTTCTTGCTTTGTCTTTTTTTTATGCATTTAATAACTTTGGGATTAATAATGGATCGGTGTCTTATTGACGCCTCTCCATTATTAACCGGGCTTATTGTCACCGTGCAATCAACGGTGACATTAACCCCTTATTACCCCGCTTGCCACCGCTACAGGGCAAGTGGGAAGAGCCGGGTAAAGTGCCACAATTGGCACATCTTTTGATGCGCCAAATGTGGGGCTGCTGTAGCCTGGTATTATCAGGCTGTTGAGGGCCAAAATCCATGGGCCTTGACAGTCTTTTAATACCAGGCCGCAGCAGTCTGCATTTTACTTGGCTGGTTAACAAAAATAGGGGGGATCCCCACGCCATTTTTTTTTCGAGGGGATCCCCTATTTTTGTTAACCAGCCAAGCTAAGCAGACTGCTGTGGCCTGGTATTATCAGGCTTGCAAGGTCCATGGATATTGGATCCTTACCAGCCTGAAAAACCAGGCCTCAGCGGTCTGCTTCATCTGGCTGGTTAACAAAAATAGGGGGGACCCATGCCAATTTTTTTCGAGGGGATCCCCTATTTTTGTTAATCAGCCAAGATATGCAGACTGCTGTGGCCTGGTATTATCAGGCTGGCAAGGTCCATGGATCTTGGCTCCTTAACAGCCTGAAAATCCAGGCCTCAGCGGTCTGCTTCATCTGGCTGGTTAACAAAAATAGGGGGGACCCCACGCCAATTTTTTTCGAGGGGATCCCCTATTTTTGTTAATCAGCCAAGATATGCAGACTGCTGTGGCCTGGTATTATCAGGCTGGCAAGGTCCATGGATCTTGGCTCCTTAACAGCCTGAAAATCCAGGCCTCAGCGGTCTGCTTCATCTGGCTGGTTAACAAAAATAGGGGGGACCCCACGCCAATTTTTTTCGAGGGGATCCCTATTTTTGTTAATCAGCCAAGATATGCAGACTGCTGTGGCCTAGTATTATCAGGCTGGCAAGGTCCATGGATCTTGGCTCCTTAACAGCCTGAAAATCCAGGCCTCAGCGGTCTGCTTCATCTGGCTGGTTAACAAAAACAGGGGGGACCCCACGCCATTTTTTTTTCGAAGGGAACCCCTATTTTTGTTAATCAGTTCCCTCTGACGTCACTGATTGTGTCCCTGGCTGACCTGAAGTGAAAGTGGAAAGCAATCAATTAAGCTTTCCACTTAAGGGCCCGTCTCACATAGCGATATCGCTACCGAGATCGCTGCTGAGTCACTAGTTTTGTGACGCAGCAGCGAGCTCACCAGCGATATCGCTGTGTGTGACATTCAGCGACGATCAGCCCCCCTGCCGGGTATCGCTGATCGTCGCTGAAATGTCAGGACCTTTTTTTGATCGCTGGTTTCCCGCTGACAGGCACGCATCGCTGCGTGTGACAGGCGGGAGACCAGCGATCCGCTGGTAACCAAGGTACACAGCGGGTTTCCAGGCGCGGGGCTGTGCCTAGAAACCCGCTGTGTACCTTGGATACCAGCGCCCTGATGCAGGGAGCTGGTATCCAAGGTACACAGCGGGTTTCCAAGCGCTGCGCGGTGCCTGGAAACCCGCTGTGTACCTTGGTTACCAGCGGATCGCTGGTCTCCCGCCTGTCACACGCAGCGATGCGTGCCTGTCAGAGGGAAACCAGCGATCAAAAAAAGGTCCTGACATTTCTGCGACGATCAGCGATACCCGGCAGGGGGGCTGATCGTCACTGAATGTCACACACAGCGATATCGCTGGTGAGCTCGCTGCTGCGTCACAAAACTTGTGACTCAGCAGCGATCTCGGTAGCGATATCGCTATGTGAGACGGGCCCTTAAGCGATGTTACCCGCAGTGTCGCTGTCCCAGATCGCTGCCTGAGCTGCCTGTTTGGCAGCTCAGCAGCGATCATGTAGCGATACACCAGCGATCCTGACAAGTGCATATCGTTGTCGGGATCGCTGGTGTATCGTTATGTGACACCCAGCCTTTACTCTCCTGTCAGGCAGGAGAGGAACTCATTCATTTGGGGTTTACTGTGAGGCTGCAGCATTAGCTGCGGTCCCTGCAGTAAACATTACCCCTTTCTGAAGGATTACACCGTGGGACCTGACTGTGCATGGGATAGGTAAGAATAATTTTGCTTTTTTATTTTATTTTTATTACAGGAAATGGTTTTTGCAGTAAAATAAAATATGGTCAAAAACATGTGTCTTTATTTCATTAAAATGATTTTTAATTAAAGTGTGTGTGTTTTATTTTTATTTCATGCAATAGGATTAATAATTGATAGTTGTCTAATTGACAGCTCTCAATTATTAACCTGGCTTAAGGTCACCTTTCAATAGCAAGGTGGCTTTAACCCCATATTAACCCATTCGCCACCGCTACAGGGCAATGGGAATAGACGGGCAAAGTGCCAGAAAGGGCGAATCTAATTATAGATTTGTCTTTCCTGGGGTGTCTGGGGGCAGATGTTAGTAGCCGGGGGGGGCAAAAATAATGGTCCCTCTCTGGGCTATTATTATCTGCCCCCACTCACTGGCTTTGTCTGTCTGGTTGCGAAAATAGGGCGGGAGCCCACGCATTTTTTTTCAGCAATTTTACACCTCATATATATATATATACATGTCAATGAATTTGTGACACATATATATATATATTTATATTTGTAGTTCATACACTTCTACATAGTATAATAGCCGCTAATTCAATTGCCGGCTTTTGTGAAAATGCAGAACCCGACATGAAATGACACTTGGTGTACATAGGGTTAACCATGTCTTTTCATGTCCTTTGCTATCTAATTTGCACAAACAATTAAATCAGTCTATGTGTGCAAAATTTCACACCTGTAGGGGTTAATTAAAGGTGTAAATTCGTAGCAAAAAAGTCCGGTTTTTTTTACAACGAATTTACACCTTTAATTAACCCCTACAGGTGTGAAATTTTGCACACATAGACTGATTTAATTGTTTGTGCAAATTAGATAGCAAAGGACATGAAAAGACATGGTTAACCCTATGTACACCAAGTGTCATTTCATGTCGGGTGCCACATGAAATGAACTTGGTGTACAAGGGTAACTCTTTTATGCCTGCTATTAATTTGCAAAGATATTTACTAGACTATGTGTCAAAATTTCACACATGTAGGGTTAATTAAAGTGTAAATTGAGCAAAATGTTTTTTTTATCAAGAATTACACTTTAATTTAACCACAGGTGAAATTGCACAATAGGATTTTTTTTGTTGCAATTCGATACACCATGAATACATGGTTAACCTATGTCCCAGTGTTTCGTTCGGTGTTCTGTCTTTTCACTGAAGCGGCTTACCCGAATGAATCAGAGGATTTTTACTTGTAGAATGTATAAACATACATATATGTAATAAGTACAATACTGTATAATTAAGTATTCAGGTGATTTAGTGTTACAAGGAAAATGGGGTTTTTAGTTGCAATTTGTCCTAGACTTACAGGACTTCGTACGTATCGGGACGCGATATTTTATGATACGGCGATACCATTCGACCGATACTTTAATTCGAAAATCTAATCACAGACCTCTACACTAAATTAGTTCTTGTGTAAAAAAAATCAAAACAGCAGCCACTGAAAAAAAACTGGAAAAAGCAAAAGTACAAAACACAGTGGCTGGACTAAACTGAGAGGGCAAAAGCCCCCGGAGGGGACCCAGAAGGCCCCCACAGAAGTGCAGGACAAAATGCAAAAATATAGCAAAAACACAAAATAAGAAATTGTCTTATCTGATAGCAGGAGATGCAGACACGACACAGCAGGCTACAAGGGAAACTGGAAAGAAGGATTCAGACCAGAACAATTGATCACCGGCAACCCTGATGGGAAAATGACTCCCTTACATAAGACCAATCAGTAACACCTGATTCCCAGTCCTCACAATCCTCACTAGTACCGCTTGTAACCACCAGAGGGAGCCTCTGCTCAGAACTCATCTCAAACCCATTCACAACAGTACCCCCCCCTTGAGGAGGGGTCACCGAACCCTCATTTGAGCAACCAGGTCGGTCAGGATGAGTTCTATGATACGCACGGATAAGTCTCCTAGCATGGATGTCCGAAGCAAACACCCAAGAATTGTCTTCCTGACCATAACCTCTCCATTTAACCAAATACTGGAGTCTTCGTCTAGAAAAACGAGAATCCAATATTTTCTCAACCACATACTCCAGATTGCCCTCAACCAAAACAGGGTCAGGAGGCACAGCAGCAGGAACCACTGGCTCAACAAACCTCTTCAACAAGGACTTGTGGAACACGTTATGGATCTTAAATGTCCCTGGAAGAAGCAAACGAAAAGAAACAGGATTAATAATCTCCATGATCTTATAAGGTCCAATGAACCTAGGCTTAAATTTAGGAGATGCTACTCTCATAGGAATATTCTTTGAGGACAACCAGACCAAGTCCCCCACTTTAAACCGAGGACCATCAGTCCTATGCCGGTTAGCAAACCGCTGGGCCTCTCCTGAGAGAGGGACAACCTCTCCACTACCTGGTCCCAAATCTGCTGCATACGCTCAACAACAGAGTCAACACCTGGACAGACAGAAGCCTCCGTCTGTCCTGAAGAAAATCGAGGGTGAAACCCAGAATTACAGAAAAACGGAGACATCAAAGTGGCAGAGCTAGCCCTATTATTAAGAGCAAACTCAGCCAAAGGCAAAAAAGAGACCCAGTCATCCTGATCAGCAGACACAAAGCATCTTAGATAAGTCTCCAATGTCTGGTTTGTTCTCTCAGTTTGACCATTGGTCTGAGGATGAAATGCCGAGGAGAAAGACAATTGAACACCCAGTTTAGAACAAAAAGTCCTCCAAAATCTGGAAACAAACTGGACTCCTCTGTCAGACACAATGTTCTCAGGAATGCCGTGTAAACGAACCACGTGCTGAAGGAACAACGGCACCAATTCAGAGGAGGAAGGCAACTTAGGTAATGGCACAAGATGTATCATTTTGGAAAACCTATCACAAATTACCCAGATGGTGGTCATTCTCTGAGAAACAGGAAGATCGGAAATGAAATCCATAGAGATATGGGTCCATGGTCTCTTGGGCACAGGCAATGGCATCAACAAACCACTAGAGCGAGAGCAAGGCTTGGAGCGAGAGCAAGTCCCGCAGGACTGCACAAATTCCCTGACATCGCGAGACAAGGTAGACCACCAAAAGGACCGACTAACCAAGTCTCTGGTACCAAAAATTCCGGGATGCCCAGCCAATGCGGAACAATGAATCTCAGACATCACACTCTTTTTCCATTGGTCCGGGACAAACAATTTTCCAACAGGGCAGCGCTCGGGCCTATCCTCCTGACACCCCTCCAGAGCAAGTCTCAAATTGGGCGAGATGGCGGAAAGAACTACACCCTCCTTCAAAATAACAGAAGGATCAGATAACTCAGGAGAGTCCGCAAGGAAACTCCTCGAGAGGGCATCCGCCTTAACATTCTTAGTGCCAGGAAGAAAGGAAACCACAAAATTAAAACGTGTGAAAAACAAGGCCCACCTGGCCTGTCTAGGATTGATCGCTTGGCAGATTCCAGATAGACCAGATTCTTATGGTCCGTAAGGACCACCACCTGATGTTTGGCTCCCTCCAGCCAATGTCTCCACTCTTCAAAAGCCCACTTCATGGCCAATAACTCCCGATTACCCACGTCATAATTACGTTCAGTAGGAGAAAATTTTCGAGAGAAAAAGGCACAAGGGTTACTTTTAGAGGTCTCTGGATCTTTTTGGGACAAAACGGCACCTGCCCCAATTTCAGAGGCATCAACCTCCACCTGAAATGGCAGAGAAACATCAGGCTGCCGTAGAACAGGAGCAGAAGTGAATCTCTGCTTAAGTTCTTGAAACGCAGAGACTGCCTCAGGAGGCCAATTCACCACATCAGAACCCTTTCTGGTCAAATCAGTTAATGGTTTAACAATAACCGAGAAATTACCAATAAATTTACGATAAAAATTGGCAAAACCCAAAAATCTCTGAAGAGCCTTTAATGAAGTAGGTTGGACCCAATCACAGATGGCCTGAACCTTGACCGGGTCCATTTCAATAACAGATGGGGACAAAATGAATCCCAGAAATGAGATCTTCTGTACGCCAAAAAGACACTTTGATCCCTTCACATACAGAGCATTCTCTCTCAAAATCTGGAATACAGTTCGAACATGTTTCACATGAGAGTCCCAGTCATTAGAAAAAATCAAGATATCATCCAAATAAACAATCAGAAACTTGTCCACAAAATCCCTGAAAATGTCATTCATGAAGGACTGGAAGACGGAAGGAGCATTAGTGAGCCCAAAGGGCATCACAAGGTACTCAAAATGCCCTTCAGGGGTGTTAAATGCCGTCTTCCATTCATCCCCGTGCTTAATGCGAATAAGGTTATACGCCCCCCTGAGGTCAAGCTTGGTAAACCAAGTAACGTTTTTCACCCTGGAAAACAGGTCAGAAATCAAGGGTAACGGGTATTGATATTTCACAGTAATATTGTTCAAGAGACGATAATCAATACACGGCCTTAATGAACCATCTTTTTTGGCCACAAAGAAAAAACCGGCACCTAAGGGTGAAGAGGATGGTCTGATATGACCCTTCTCCAATGATTCCTTGATATAAGACCGCATAGCGTCATGTTCAGGTACAGACAAGTTAAAAAGGCGACCTTTAGGGAATTTACTACCTGGCACTAATTCAATAGCGCAGTCATAGCTCCTATGGGGAGGTAAGGATGCAGATTTACTTTCGCTAAACACATCAGAAAAATCAAACAAAAAGTCAGGAACATCCTCAGCCTGGGGGGAGGCAGAAAAAACAGGAGTGTTGGTATTAACACATTGGCAGCCCCAACTGGTTACAGACACAGATTTCCAATCCAAAACAGGATTATGAGACTGTAACCAAGGGAAACCCAGCACTATAATGTCATGCAGATTATATAGAACCAAAAATTTGCAGCACTCCTGGTGATCAGGTTCAACCCTCATTATCACCTGAGTAGAAAACTGGGGTTTATTCTCAGCCAAAGGGGTAGAATCGATCCCCAGTAAAGGAATAGACTTCTGTAGGGGTATCAAGGGAAACCCACAACGTTTAGCAAAATCATAATCCATCAGGTTAATAGCTGCTCCAGAATCAACGAAAGCCTGAGCAGAAAATGAGGACAGAGAGCATATCAGAGTGACAGTTAATAAAAACTTAGTCTGAACACTACCCAAGACAACTGAGCGTGCAAAATGTCTTCCCCGCTTAGGGCAGACTGAAATAGCATGAGAGGCATCACCACAGTAGAAACATAACCCATTGAGCTTTCGAAACTCATGACGCTGTGCCCCAGACACCACTCCATCACACTGCATGGGCTCAGCAGCTGGCTCACAAGGCAACACCACTCCACGCATACTTCTCCGCTCACGCAAACGTCTGTCAATTTGAATCGCTAATGACATAGAATCATTGAGACCAGAGGGGACAGGGAATCCCACCATAACATCCTTTACATTACCGACAGACCCTTCCGGAAAAGGGCCGCCAAAGCGTCGTCATTCCATTTGGTCAGGAATGCCCACCTACGGAATCTCTGACAGTATAACTCAGCGTCATCAAGCCCCTGATTTAATGCCAACAAGGCTTTTTCAGCTTGATCAGTGACATTAGACTCATCGTACAATAACCCCAAAGCCTGAAAAAATGCATCAACATCACTCAAAACAGGATCCCCAGGTATCAGGGAAAAAGCCCAATCCTGAGGATCGCCGCGCAGGAGAGAGATGATAATTTGAACCTGCTGCGCTGCGTTTCCTGAGGACTTAGATTTTAAGGCAAGAAACAATTTACAATTATTTTTGAAATTCTGAAACTTAGCTCGATCCCCTAAAAACAAATCTGGCATGGGGATCCTAGGTTCCACAACAGGCAACCTAGCAAGATATGCAGCAATACTCCGAACCTCAGTGGCAAGCTGATCCACACGGCCAGACAACTGTGCAAACTCCATTGGGAGAAAAGATCCTCCCCAGCACCCAGAGATACAGAGGGAAAAAAAAAAAAAATGCACCAAACAGAAAAATATCTCTGACAACTTTTCTTCCTTCAAAATATTTTTTCCCTTCTGTGAGTACCATACAATTTTTATGGCCGGTGATACTGTTATGTTACGGTAGCTGAGGAGTGCAGGCAAAAAAGGAAATACACCAGAGCAGTTGGAATCTATGAGATTGCAGTACCCTGACTAACCACCACAACTAGAGGCAGCCGTGGAGCGTTCCTACGTTGGTCCTAGACGCCTCGTCACAGCCTGAGAAACTAACTACACCTAAAGATAGAAATAGGAAAGCTATCTGCCCCGGAGCAGAACCCCAAAGATAATAGAAAGCCCCCAAACATGTAATGGCGGTTAGACAAGAGGAAATACTGACACAGAAAGAAAATAGTATGAGCAAACGCTGGGGCCCAAACTATCTAAATAGAAAAGGACAGGAAGGGTACTTACTGCAATCCCAGAAAACCCTGAAAAACACCAACTCTACTAATTTCAAAATCACCTGAGATCACACGACCTCTACCACCTAAATTAGTTCTCTGGTGTAAAAAAAATCAAAACAGCAGCCACTGAAAAAAAACTGGAAAAAGCAAAAGTACAAAACACAGTGGCTGGACTAAATTGAGAGGGCAAAAGCCCCCGGAGGGGACCCAGAAGGCCCCCACAGAAGTGCAGGACAAAATGCAAAAATATAGCAAAAACACAAAATAAGAAATTGTCTTATCTGATAGCAGGAGATGCAGACACGACACAGCAGGCTACAAGGGAAACTGGAAAGAAGGATTCAGACCAGAACAATTGATCACCGGCAACCCTGATGGGAAAATGACTCCCTTACATAAGACCAATCAGTAACACCTGATTCCCAGTCCTCACAATCCTCACTAGTACCGCTTGTAACCACCAGAGGGAGCCTCTGCTCAGAACTCATCTCAAACCCATTCACAACACAAAACAGGGTCAGGAGGCACAGCAGCAGGAACCACTGGCTCAACAAACCTCTTCAACAAGGACTTGTGGAACACGTTATGGATCTTAAATGTCCCTGGAAGAAGCAAACGAAAAGAAACAGGATTAATAATCTCCATGATCTTATAAGGTCCAATGAACTTAGGCTTAAATTTAGGAGATGCTACTCTCATAGGAATATTCTTTGAGGACAACCAGACCAAGTCCCCCACTTTAAACCGAGGACCATCAGTCCTATGCCGGTTAGCAAACCGCTGGGCCTTCTCCTGAGAGAGGGACAACCTCTCCACTACCTGGTCCCAAATCTGCTGCATACGCTCAACAACAGAGTCAACACCTGGACAGACAGAAGCCTCCGTCTGTCCTGAAGAAAATCGAGGGTGAAACCCAGAATTACAGAAAAACGGAGACATCAAAGTGGCAGAGCTAGCCCTATTATTAAGAGCAAACTCAGCCAAAGGCAAAAAAGAGACCCAGTCATCCTGATCAGCAGACACAAAGCATCTTAGATAAGTCTCCAATGTCTGGTTTGTTCTCTCAGTTTGACCATTGGTCTGAGGATGAAATGCCGAGGAGAAAGACAATTGAACACCCAGTTTAGAACAAAAAGTCCTCCAAAATCTGGAAACAAACTGGACTCCTCTGTCAGACACAATGTTCTCAGGAATGCCGTGTAAACGAACCACGTGCTGAAGGAACAACGGCACCAATTCAGAGGAGGAAGGCAACTTAGGTAATGGCACAAGATGTATCATTTTGGAAAACCTATCACAAATTACCCAGATGGTGGTCATTCTCTGAGAAACAGGAAGATCGGAAATGAAATCCATAGAGATATGGGTCCATGGTCTCTTGGGCACAGGCAATGGCATCAACAAACCACTAGAGCGAGAGCAAGGCTTGGAGCGAGAGCAAGTCCCGCAGG
The DNA here is from genome assembly GCA_033576555.1 of Oophaga sylvatica. Taxonomy (NCBI): domain Eukaryota; kingdom Metazoa; phylum Chordata; class Amphibia; order Anura; family Dendrobatidae; genus Oophaga; species Oophaga sylvatica. Next base: position 27,730 of record JARQOD010007677.1, read on the forward strand.
ACTGCACAAATTCCCTGACATCGCGAGACAAGGTAGGCCACCAAAAGGACGGACTAACCAAGTCTCTGGTACCAAAAATTCCGGGATGCCCAGCCAATGCGGAACAATGAATCTCAGACATCACACTCTTTTTCCATTGGTCCGGGACAAACAATTTTCCAACAGGGCAGCGCTCGGGCCTATCCTCCTGACACCCCTCCAGAGCAAGTCTCAAATTGGGCGAGATGGCGGAAAGAACTACACCCTCCTTCAAAATAACAGAGGGATCAGATAGCTCAGGAGAGTCCGCAAGGAAACTCCTCGAGAGGGCATCCGCCTTAACATTCTTAGTGCCAGGAAGAAAGGAAACCACAAAATTAAAACGTGTGAAAAACAAGGCCCACCTGGCCTGTCTAGGATTGAGTCGCTTGGCAGATTCCAGATAGACCAGATTCTTATGGTCCGTAAGGACCACCACCTGATGTTTGGCTCCCTCCAGCCAATGTCTCCACTCTTCAAAAGCCCACTTCATGGCCAATAACTCCCGATTACCCACGTCATAATTACGTTCAGTAGGAGAAAATTTTCGAGAGAAAAAGGCACAAGGGTTACTTTTAGAGGTCTCTGGATCTTTTTGGGACAAAACGGCACCTGCCCCAATTTCAGAGGCATCAACCTCCACCTGAAATGGCAGAGAAACATCAGGCTGCCGTAGAACAGGAGCAGAAGTGAATCTCTGCTTAAGTTCCTGAAACGCAGAGACTGCCTCAGGAGGCCAATTCACCACATCAGAACCCTTTCTTGTCAAATCAGTTAATGGTTTAACAATAACCGAGAAATTACCAATAAATTTACGATAAAAATTGGCAAAACCCAAAAATCTCTGAAGAGCCTTTAATGAAGTAGGTTGGACCCAATCACAGATGGCCTGAACCTTGACCGGGTCCATTTCAATAACAGATGGGGACAAAATGAATCCCAGAAATGAGATCTTCTGTACGCCAAAAAGACACTTTGATCCCTTCACATACAGAGCATTCTCTCTCAAAATCTGGAATACAGTTCGAACATGTTTCACATGAGAGTCCCAGTCATTAGAAAAAATCAAGATATCATCCAAATAAACAATCAGAAACTTGTCCACAAAATCCCTGAAAATGTCATTCATGAAGGACTGGAAGACGGAAGGAGCATTAGTGAGCCCAAAGGGCATCACAAGGTACTCAAAATGCCCTTCAGGGGTGTTAAATGCCGTCTTCCATTCATCCCCGTGCTTAATGCGAATAAGGTTATACGCCCCCCTGAGGTCAAGCTTGGTAAACCAAGTAGCGTTTTTCACCCTGGAAAACAGGTCAGAAATCAAGGGTAACGGGTATTGATATTTCACAGTAATATTGTTCAAGAGACGATAATCAATACACGGCCTTAATGAACCATCTTTTTTGGCCACAAAGAAAAAACTGGCACCTAAGGGTGAAGAGGATGGTCTGATATGACCCTTCTCCAATGATTCCTTGATATAAGACCGCATAGCGTCATGTTCAGGTACAGACAAGTTAAAAAGGCGACCTTTAGGGAATTTACTACCTGGCACTAATTCAATAGCGCAGTCATAGCTCCTATGGGGAGGTAAGGATGCAGATTTACTTTCGCTAAACACATCAGAAAAATCAAACAAAAAGTCAGGAACATCCTCAGCCTGGGGGGAGGCAGAAAAAACAGGAGTGTTGGTATTAACACATTGGCAGCCCCAACTGGTTACAGACACAGATTTCCAATCCAAAACAGGATTATGAGACTGTAACCAAGGGAAACCCAGCACTATAATGTCATGCAGATTATATAGAACCAAAAATTTGCAGCACTCCTGGTGATCAGGTTCAACCCTCATTATCACCTGAGTAGAAAACTGGGTTTATTCTCAGCCAAAGGGGTAGAATCGATCCCCAGTAAAGGAATAGACTTCTGTAGGGGTATCAAGGGAAACCCACAACGTTTAGCAAAATCATAATCCATCAGGTTAATAGCTGCTCCAGAATCAACGAAAGCCTGAGCAGAAAATGAGGACAGAGAGCATATCAGAGTGACAGTTAATAAAAACTTAGTCTGAACACTACCCAAGACAACTGAGCGTGCAAAATGTCTTCCCCGCTTAGGGCAGACTGAAATAGCATGAGAGGCATCACCACAGTAGAAACATAACCCATTGCGCTTTCGAAACTCATGACGCTGTGCCCCAGACACCACTCCATCACACTGCATGGGCTCAGCAGCTGGCTCACAAGGCAACACCACTCCACGCATACTTCTCCGCTCACGCAAACGTCTGTCAATTTGAATCGCTAATGACATAGAATCATTGAGACCAGAGGGGACAGGGAATCCCATTTTTGAAATTCTGAAACTTAGCTCGATCCCCTAAAAACAAATCTGGCATGGGGATCCTAGGTTCCACAACAGGCAACCTAGCAAGATATGCAGCAATACTCTGAACCTCAGTGGCAAGCTGATCCACACGGCCAGACAACTGTGCAAACTCCATTGGGAGAAAAGATCCTCCCCAGCACCCAGAGATACAGAGGGAAAAAAAAAAAAAAAAATGCAACAAACAGAAAAATATCTCTGACAACTTTTCTTCCTTCAAAATATTTTTTCCCTTCTGTGAGTACCATACAATTTTTATGGCCGGTGATACTGTTATGTTACGGTAGCTGAGGAGTGCAGGTAAAAAAGGAAATACACCAGAGCAGTTGGAATCTATGAGATTGCAGTACCCTGACTAACCACGCAACTAGAGGCAGCCGTGGAGCGTTCCTACGTTGGTCCTAGACGCCTCGTCACAGCCTGAGAAACTAACTACACCTAAAGATAGAAATAGGAAAGCTATCTGCCCGGAGCAGAACCCCAAAGATAATAGAAAGCCCCCAAACATGTAATGGCGGTTAGACAAGAGGAAATACTGACACAGAAAGAAAATAGTATGAGCAAACGCTGGGGCCCAAACTATCTAAATAGAAAAGGATAGGAAGGGTACTTACTGCAATCTCAGAAAACCCTGAAAAAACACCAACTCTACTAATTTCAAAATCACCTGAGATCACACGACCTCTACCACCTAAATTAGTTCTCTGGTGTAACAAAAACAAAACAGCAGCCACTGAAAAAAAACTGGAAAAAGCAAAAGTACAAAACACAGTGGCTGGACTAAACTGAGAGGGCAAAAGCCCCCGGAGGGGACCCTGAAGGCCCCCACAGAAGTGCAGGACAAAATGCAAAAATATAGCAAAAACACAAAATAAGAAATTGTCTTATCTGATAGCAGGAGATGCAGACACGACACAGCAGGCTACAAGGGAAACTGGAAAGAAGGATTCAGACCAGAACAATTGATCACCGGCAACCCTGATGGGAAAATGACTCCCTTATATAAGACCAATCAGTAACACCTGATTCCCAGTCCTCACAATCCTCACTAGTACCGCTTGTAACCACCAGAGGGAGCCTCTGCTCAGAACTCATCTCAAACCCATTCACAACACCAGGAGTACAAGTGGAACTAAATGCAAAGCTACTGGACACTTAGACAACACATAGTCTCTTGATTTGGCCTTAACCCCTTTACCCCGAGGGTTGTTTGCACGTTAATAACCGGGCCAATTTTTACGATTCTGACCACTGTCTCTTTATGGGGTTATAACTCTGGAACGCTTCAACGGATCTTCGCAATTCTGAGAATGTTTTCTCGTGACATATTGTACTTCACGTTAGTGGTAAAATTTCTTCAATATAACTTGCGTTTATTTTTGAAAAAAACAGAAATATGGCAATTTTCAAACATTGAATTTTATTCCCTTAAAACAGAGAAATATGTCACACAAAATAGTTAATAAATAACATTTCCCTCATGTCTACTTTACATCAGCACAACTTTGGAACCAACATTTTTTTTTGTTAGGAAATTATAAGGGTTAAAAGTTGACCAGCGATTTCTCATTTTTACAACAAAATTTACAAAGCCATTTTTTTTAGAGACCACCTCACATTTGAAGTCACTTTGAGGGGTCTATATGGCAGAAAATACCCAAAAGTGACAGCATTCTTAAAACTGCACCCCTCAGGTACTCAAAACCACATGCAAGAAGTTTATTAACCCTTCAGGTGCTTCACAGGAGCTGAAGCAACGTGGAAGGAAAAAATGAACATTTAACTTTTTAGTCACAAAAATGATCTTTTACAACATTTTTTTTTTTCACAAGGGTAAAAGCAGAAAATGGACAGATAAAGTTGTTGTGCAATTTCTCCTGAGTATGCTAAAACCCAATATGTGGGGGAAAACCACAGTTTGGGCGCACGGCAGAGCTCGTAAGGGAAGGAGCGCCGGTTGACTTTTTCAAACCAAAATTGGCTGGAATTGAGATTGGACGCCTTGTCGCATTTGGAGAGCCCCTGATGTGCCAAAACAGAGGAAACCCCCCACAAGTGACACCATGTTGGAAACTAGACCCCCTAAGGAACTTATCTAGATCTGTTGTGAGCACTTTGAACCCCAAGTGTTTCACAAAAGTTTATAATGCCTGGGTGTGAAAAAAAAATTTCCACAAAAATGATTTTTTGTCCCCAATTTTTGATTTTTCTCAAGGAAATTGGACCACAAAAGTTGTTGTTCAATTTTTCCTGAGTACGCTGATACCCCTTATGTGGGGGGAACTGTTCGGAAGAACGGCAGGGCTTGGAAAGGAAGTAATAACGTTTTGGAATGCAGACGTTGATGGGTGTCATGTTCCGTTTGCAGAGCCCACGATGTGCCTAAACAGTGGAAACCCCCACAAGTGACCCCATTTTGGAAACTAGACCCCTAAGGAACTTATCTAGATCTGTGGTGAGCACTTTGAATCCCCAAGTGCTTCATACAAGTTTATAATGCCTGGGCATGAAAATAAAAAATCCTATTTATTCGGACTACCATGACAGCACCACGAGAGAGAGGGGATCCGCCCTTTAGGAACAGGAAACCTACAGATACAAAAAGGGCGGCTCCCTCACACGCATCAGTTGGTTTCCTGTTCCTGGAGACCGGATTCTACAGAATCCCAGAATCGTCAGAAAGCCCGGAACACCAACCGGAACCAGTCAGGTCGGAAAGCTTCTTCCAGTCGGGGACGGCTTCATCAGATCTTCTCTCCCTCAGATTCCGGTACCTATTTTTCGGCAGACACTGGTAAGTGATCTTCGTGAAAGTTCACTCAGTGACGGGACCCCCTTACACTATCATTCTAGGGGAAGAAATGCACAGACAAATCAAGGCACAGGGAATGCGCCCTCTGTTTATGCCCCTTCCGGAGATTGTCCAAAAAGATTATGCCCCCCCTGTATACAGCAGACAGTAAGGTCTCAGGCAAGGGGAAGGGGGAGTAGCTCTAGCAAAAAGCAGTCTAGACTTCCCCGTTTGGTATTTTCCTCAGGTGGCGGAGGAGACACCCAACTTTACCCTAAATCTGAAGGACCTCATCAGGTCCGAAGTAAGGGATTCCCTAAGATCAATGACACCTGCAGGAAGTCCCGAGCAGAAAGATATTCTAGAATCAGACTCATCAGTAGACTGGAGGAGAGATGAAGAATCCCCTGAACCATCCGTATCGGCTTCCTCGTCGGATGAGGACTCCAGCCGCTTCTGTCTGCCCTAGACCGTGTGGACAAACTAGTGAAAGCAGTCAGGGGTACGATGGGGATAGCGGAGGCCAAACCAGAAATGTCAGTAGAGGATATGATATTCAAGGGTTTAGATCAAAGAAAGCGAAGGGCCTTCCCTTGAATAAGAAAATCCGGGATCTAATCCTCCACGAATGGAGGAAACCGAAAAAGAAAGGCTCCCTACCACCAGCCCTTAAACGAAGATATCCCTTCGATGAGCCAGATACTAGTATTTGGGATAAAGCGCCCAAGTTAGATGCCGCAGTTGCCAAAGCTTTGAAAAAATCTGCCTTACCCTTCAAGATATGGGGGCCCTTAAGGATCCCCTGGCTAGGAAAGCGGACATCTTTCTTAAAGGAACCTTGGAGATGGCGGCAGGTTCCTTAAGGCCAGCAGTGGCATCAACGTGTATGGCCAGATCTGTGATGGTCTGGCTGGACCAACTAGAGAATCAGCTGAAAGAGGGGGTTCCCCGAGACTCAATCTTAGGTGCCCTATCAACAATACAGGGGGCTGCAGATTTTCTCTCGGATGCCTCAATAGATTCCGTCAGAATGGCAGCTAGGGCCTCGAGCCTCTCCAACGCGGCCCACAGGGCACTGTGGCTTGAATGCGGCCGAGCGACATACAAACGAAGTCCAAATTGTGCGCCATACCCTGTGAAGGAGAATATCTATTTGGGCCTGTCCTAGACGACTTGTTGGAAAAAGCAAGTGACGAGAAAAAGAAATTTCTCAGCCTAGCGTCCTCATCATATAAACGGCCGTTTAATAGGAGGAAGTTTGGTCAGAGAAGGCCGACTAGAGACTGTCCCAAATGGGAAGACAGGAAGAAGAAAGGTACGGGGTTCTTGTTCGGGCGTTCTTCTGGAGAACGGAAAAGACCCCGTCAATGACTAGCAACCCCCGTAGGGGGTAGACTGTCAGCACATTATCTATCCTGGGCCAAAATCACCAACAGCAGTTGGGTGCGAGGGGTTATTTTAGCAGGTCTGAAGCTGGACTTCAGTTCAGTCCCTGGGGATAAATTTAGGATAACTCCTATACGCTCCTCTCAAAATCAACAATTGGCCCTAGAAATGGAGATAACAGATTTGTGCCTCAAAAAAGTTCTATTACCGGTACCAGCGTTAGAGGAGGGTAAAGGGTTTTACTCTACCTTATTTCTGGTAAAGAAGCCAGATAATTCTTATCGAACCATCATTAATCAGCGGGGTCTGAATAAATTTCTGGTAGCTCGACCCTTTAAAATGGAGACTGTTGGCTCAGCAATAAAGTTATTGTTTCAAAACTGTTTCATGGTGGTTTTAGATTTAAAAGACGCGTACTACCATGTACCTATTTTTGCGGATCACCAACGGTTTTTGAGGGTGGCGGTTTCCATGAGTGGGGTAATCCGTCACTTTCAATATAAAGCTTTACCCTTTGGGCTCTCAATGGCCCCCCTTGGGTATTCACAAAGTTGGTTTCTGAAGTAATGGCCCATCTAAGAGAGTATGACATCTTGATTGTACCATATTTAGATGACTTCTTGACTATTGGAACCTCTGCCGACCATTGCAGGTCTCAATTGGAAAAGTCTTATCCATCCTAGAACACTTAGGCTGGTTGATAAATCGGGAAAAGTCCCGTTTACAACCCTTGAGGGTCCAGCAATTCCTTGGGCTTATCTTAGACTCAGAGGTTCAAGAATGTCGTCTGCCAACTAACAAGATTGTCCAAATTCGCCAACAGGTGTGTCGAGCAGTGAATAGGCCAACTATGACTCTCAGACATGCCATGTCCCTTTTAGGCTCCTTAACAGCTTGCATTCTAGCTGTCAGATGGGCCCAGCTCCACACCAGAACTCTAAAGAGGGATATCCTGGATAATGAAATGATCCTGGACTCATTAGATAGGAAAATGACTTTACGCCCTTCTACCGTAAAATCCTTAAGTTGGTGGCTCAGCAAACTTAACTTATCAATCAGGGTTCCCTGGGAAAATCACATATCCCGAGTCGTAACCACAGACGCCAGCCCCTCGGGTTGGGGGGCCTGTATGGGGGAGATCATGGTCCAGGGGCAGCGGGATCCCTTGATAGAGAGTTCCTCTAACTTTAAGGAACTTTCCGCTGTAGAGGTGTCGATTAAAGAACTGTTTATATACCTGCAGGGTCAACACGTCAGGATTCTCTCAGACAACCAGGTGACAGTAGCATATATCAACCACCAAGGTGGAACACTGTCCTAGACCCTGATGAGAGTGGTGGAACGCATATTCCAAACATCAGAGAGACATTTTCTATCCCTGACGGCACTACATATAAGCAGTGCCGTATTTGGCATTCATGCTGCCCTAGGCACTGTAAGTGGTCACTCCCCCTATTGGTAAGTCAGACAACAGTCTCATGCAGCCGTCAGTGTTAAACGTACAAATTCTATCCGTATTTTTCACAACTACAGGTAACCATTATACTCTATGAGGCAGTCCACATATCCATGATTTTTCACGGACTGTGTGCCTGTGCAAAACTTATGGAGATTTGTCAGTTTTTTTTACAGTACAACATATCAAAAGTGCTAATACAAGTCTATGGGTCCAGAAAAAAAACATATCACACGGGTAGTATTAGTATACAGTCTGTGCGCCATCCGTGTGCTGCCTGTGATTAACATTGTAAAGTATCACAGAGGCTTAGTCATTTATTTATCCATCTGTGAAAACCACTTACGATAACTAATGTTAAAAACGGGCTCACGGATCGTACACTGATGATACACGGACCGTACACCGATGATACACGGACTCCCCTCTATCTCACGCACCCTGCACTCCTCTATCTCAAACACCCTCACCCCTCTATCTCACGCACGCTCTTGCATCCCTCTATCTCACGCATCCTGCACCCTCTTGTACTCCTCTGTCTCATGCACCCTGCACTCTCCTGCACCCCTCAATCTCAAACACCCTGCACCCCTCTTGCAGCCCTCTATCTCAAACACCCTGCACCCCTCTATCTCACGCACCCTCTTGCACCCCTCTATCTCACGCACCCCGCACTCTCTTGCAGCCCTCTATCTCAAACACCTTGCACCCCTCTATCTCACACAGCCTCTTGCACCCTCTATCTCACGCACCCTGCACTCTCTTGCACCCCTCTGTCTCATGCACCCTGCACTCTCTTGCATCCCTCTGTCTCTTGCACCCTGCACATTCTTGCACCCCTGTCTCATGCACCCTGCACTCTCTTGCACCCCTGTCTCATGCACCCTGCGCTCTCTGTCACCCCGCACTCTGTTGCACCCCTGTCTCAACACCTAACACCTACTCAGCACCCTCTCATCTCATGCACGCACCTCTTGCACCCCTCTGTTCATCACCTGCACTCCTGCACCCCTCTCTCCTGCACCCTTGCACCCTCTGTCTCATGCACCCTGCACTCTCTTGCACCCCTCTCTCATACACCTTGCACTCTCTTGCACCCTCTGTCTCATGCACCCTGCACTCTCTTGCACCCCTGTCTCATGCACCCTGCACTCTGTTGCACCCCTGTCTCAAACACCCTGCATCCCTCTATCTCACACACCCTCTTGCACCCCTCTATCTCACGCACCCTGCACTCTCTTGCACCCCTCTGTCTCATGCACCCTGCTCTCTCTTGCATCCCTCTGTCTCATGCACCCTGCACTCTCTTGCACCCTCTGTCTCATGCCCCCTGCACTCTCTTGCACCCCTGTCTCATGCACCCTGCACTCTCTTGCACCCCGCACTCTGTTGCACCCCTGTCTCAAACACCCTGCACCCCTCTATCTCACGCACCCTCTTGCACCCCTCTGTCTCATGCATCCTGCACTCTCTTGCACCCCTCTGTCTCATGCACCCTGCACTCTCTTGCACCCCTCTCTCATACACCTTGCACTCTCTTGCACCCCTCTGTCTCATGCACCCTGCACTCTCTTGCACCCCTGTCTCATGCACCCTGCACTCTGTTGCACCCCTGTCTCAAACACCCTGCGCCCCTCTATCTCACACACCCTTTGCACCCTCTGTCTCACGCACCCTGCACTCTCTTGCACCCCTGTCTCCTGCACCCTGCGCTCTCTTGCACCCGCACTCTGTTGCACCCCTGTCTCAAACACCCTGCACACCTCTATCTCACGCACCCTCTTGCACCCCTCTGTCTCATGCATCCTGCACTCTCTTGCACCCTTTTGTCTCATGCACCCTGCACTCTCTTGCACCCCTCTCTCATGCACCGTGCACTCTCTTGCACCCCTGTCTCATGCACCCTGCACTCTGTTGCACCCCTGTCTCAAACACCCTGCACCCCTCTATCTCACACACCCTCTTGCACCCTCTGTCTCACGCACCCTGCACTCTCTTGCACCCCTCTGTCTCATGCATTCTGCACTCTCTTGCACCCCTCTGTCTCATGCACCCTGCATTCTCTACTCTCTTGCACCCTCTGTCTCATGCATTCTGCACTCTCTTGCACCCCTCTGTCTCATGCACCCTGCACTCTCTTGCACCCCTCTGTCTCATGCATTCTGCACTCTCTTGCACCCCTCTGTCTCATGCACCCTGCACTCTCTTGCACCCCTCTGTGTCATGCATTCTGCACTCTTTTGCACCCCTCTGTCTCATGCACCCTGCACTCTCTTGCACCCCTCTGTCTCACGCACCCTGCACTCTCTTGCACCCCTCTGTGTCATGCATTCTGCACTCTTTTGCACCCCTCTGTCTCATGCACCCTGCACTCTCTTGCACCCCTCTCTCATGCACCTTGCACTCTCTTGCACCCCTCTATCACACACCCTGCGCTTCTCTTGTCACAGTCTGGACCCTTCTATTTCCCACAGCCTGTAACGTCACACATCCCTCTGTCAGTGTGCACCCCATAGCCCAATCCCACTATCACATACACCCTGCACTCCCCATGTACCCTGTTCCCGTTGTTACCTCTCACAAGTTTCCCATGTCAGCTTCTGCAACTTCCAGCCAGCAACTCTGTGGCTCCTCCCCTTGAGTCACATGATCG
>JARQOD010007678.1:0-38417 GCA_033576555.1 Oophaga sylvatica
CCCAGTCCCAGCACCGAGCACAGACAGAATTAACTCCCTAGCTGCCAAACACAAAGAAACAGCAGCTCAGCTGTGAGAAGTCAAAATGTGCAACCGCGACGATCTTCGTGGCAATGCACACATGACAGTACCCCCCCTTCTACGAGGGGCCTCCGGACCCTCAGGGCCAGGCCTGCCCGGGTGAGTTCTGTGGAAGGTCCGAACCAAACGATCTGCGTTAACATCAGACGCAGGGACCCACGTCCTCTCCTCTGGACCATACCCCTTCCAATGCACCAAGTACTGAAGGGACCGGCGATTCAGACGTGAGTCAATGATCTTTGATACTTGAAATTCCAAGTTACCATTGACCAACACAGGAGGAGGAGGTAGAGGTGACGGTATGACTGGTGCCACATACCTTTTAAGTAATGACTTGTGGAACACATTATGAATTTTAAACGTAGGAGGGAGGTCCAGACGAAATGCCACAGGATTAATTATGGAACTGATCCTGTACGGCCCGATGAATCTGGGACCCAGTTTCCAGGAGGGCACTTTAAGTTTTATATTCCTGGTAGACAACCATACCAGATCGTTCACATTCAGATCTGGACCAGAAACTCTCCTCCTATCAGCCATACGTTTGTAACGGTTCCCCATCGCACTCAGATTATTCAATACACCTCTCCACACAGAAGCAAGTGACGACGAGAAACGCTCCTCCTCAGGAACCCCAGAAGGGCCCCCCCCATTGAAAGTACAAAACTGGGGATGAAAACCATATGCCCCAAAAAACGGGGACTTACCAGTGGACTCGCTCCGCCTGTTGTTAAGAGCGAACTCTGCCAGAGGCAAGAAAGAAGACCAGTCCTCTTGGTTCTCTGAGACAAAACACCGGAGATATGTCTCTAAGCTCTGATTCAGACGCTCTGTCTGACCATTGGTCTGCGGATGAAAAGCCGAGGAAAATGACAATTGCATCCCCCGACGTAAACAAAATGCCCTCCAAAATTTGGACACAAACTGAGACCCCCTATCTGACACCACATCAGAAGGCAACCCATGAAGTCTAACGATCTCCCTAATGAACACCTGCGCCAGAGTTTTAGCATTAGGGAGTGCAGGAAGAGCAACGAAATGTGCCATCTTACTGAACCTGTCAACAACCACCAGTATGACAGTATTCCCTGACGACGGAGGAAGATCCGTAATGAAGTCCATAGATAAATGAGTCCATGGACGCTCCGGAAGTTTCAAGGGTAAAAGGGTCCCAGACGGACGGGTATGAGGGGTTTTAGAGCGAGCACACACCCCACATGACGCGACAAAAGTTATAACATCTTTATTAGCATTAGGCCACCAAAACCGGCGAGAAAGGAGATCTAAAGTAGCCTTACTCCCTGGATGTCCTGCTAGAGCAGAATTATGATGTGCCTCAATAACCTTTTGTCTCAACAGATTTGGGACAAACAGTCTCCCTGGAGGTCCTGCAGGGGCGTCCCCCTGAGCCTCTAACACCTCCTCCTCAAGCTCAGAAAATACAGCCGACACTACCACCCCCTCCTGAAGGATAGGACTCAGGTCATCCGTTTTCCCGGCCCCTGGGAAACTGCGAGACAAGGCATCAGCCTTTACATTCTTAGACCCCGGGCGATAAGTGACGACAAAATTAAACCTGGTAAAAAACAACGACCATCGAGCTTGTCTGGAATTCAGACGCTTAGCGGATTCCAAATACAACAGGTTCTTGTGATCAGTAATAACGGTAACCGGGTGGACTGCCCCCTCCAAAAAGTGACGCCATTCTTCAAAAGCTAACTTAATGGCCAAAAGTTCCCTATTGCCGATATCATAATTCCTTTCGGCGGACGACAATTTCTTAGAAAAGAAGGCGCACGGATGCCATTTACCAGGGGACGGACCCTGGGACAATATAGCACCCACCCCTACGTCAGACGCATCCACCTCCACAATGAACGGCTGAGATGCATCTGGTTGGATGAGAACGGGTGCCGAAGCAAAACATTTCTTCAAAGAGGAAAAGGCTTGGCAAGCTTTGTCCGACCATTTAGAAAAATCCGTCCCTTTTCTTGTCATGTCAGTGAGAGGTTTGACGACAGATGAGAAATTACAAATAAATTTCCGGTAGTAGTTAGCAAACCCCAAAAAACGCTGTAGAGCCTTAAGATCCCCTGGCTGATCCCATTCAAGCACTGCTCTCACCTTTTCAGGGTCCATACGGAAACCGGAGGCTGACACCAAAAAACCCAAAAACTGAAGTTCCTGTACGGCAAATACACACTTCTCCAGTTTGGCGTATAATTTATTGTCTCGCAAGATCTGCAACACCTGTCTCACATGCTCCTGATGAGACACAAGATCTGGCGAGTAAATTAAAATGTCGTCCAAATATACAACCACAAACAGCCCCACAAGGTGACGAAAAATGTCATTAACAAAATGTTGGAATACTGCTGGTGCAGTAGTCAGACCAAAAGGCATGACTAGGTTCTCATAATGTCCCTCCGGCGTGTTAAACGCCGTTTTCCACTCATCCCCCTCTTTTATCCTAATCAGATTATACGCCCCCCTGAGATCCAATTTAGAAAACCATTTGGCGCCAACAATTTGATTGAAGAGATCAGGAATAAGAGGGAGTGGATACGGATCTCGAACAGTAATCCGATTAAGTTCGCGGAAATCCAAGCAAGGGCGTAGGCCTCCATCTTTCTTCTTCACAAAGAAGAACCCCGCGGCTACTGGGGAAGATGAAGGTCTAATATGCCCTTTGGCCAGACTTTCAGAAATATAATCTTTCATAGCCTGCCTCTCAGGACCAGAAAGATTATACAACCTAGCTTTAGGCAACTTAGCATCAGGAAGGAGATTAATAGAGCAGTCATACACGCGATGAGGAGGCAACTCCTGACACCCCTCCTCAGAGAAAACATCCCCAAAATCCTCCAAAAAAGGAGGCAATGTACTAGGCACGACCGCACTGATGACTGTGTTCATGCAGTTGCTTTTGCAAAACTCACCCCATTGGCTTATTTCTCTGGACTGCCAATTAATCACAGGGTTATGTTTAACCAACCAAGGAAGTCCCAACACAATGGGAGTAGGTAGACCCTCCAACACATAACAAGATAATTGTTCCCTATGTATTGCCCCTACCCGAAGGTCAATGTTATGAACCTCATGAACAAAGCTACCTTGGCCGAGAGGCCTGGCGTCAATGGAGAATATAGGGATCGGTTTGACCAATACACTCAGATGCATACCTTGAGCCTGAGCAAACTGAGCGTCAACCAGATTAGCCCCGGAACCACTATCAAGAAGAACAGACAATCTCTCCCCTCTCGTACCAACTACCACCTCCACTGGTACAAGGAACTGAGAAGAACTGGCGGATGAAATACATACTCCCAGGTTGTCGTCCACCACACAACCTGGGATTAACAGTTTTCTGGCGACTTTTGGCTCAACAAGGCACGGGATGGACATTCTCCAACAAAATGTCCCTCTTTCCCGCAGAAAAAACATCTTCTAGTCCTGCGGCGTACCGCCAATCCCCTCCTACGAAATGATGTCCCTCCCAACTGCATAGGCTCATCCGAACAGACAAGGGGAACCTCAACATAAGGGACTTTAGTGGTAGGTGGAGAAACAACAGGGAGTGGGGTTACCTCACCCCTCTCCCGAAGCCGTCTATCAGTACGGATAGCTAAGGCCATAGCAGCCTCCAGAGAAGGAGGAGACTCATACTGAGCCAAAACGTCTTTTAATTTATCAGAAAGCCCATGACAAAACTGGCTCCTAAGAGCTGGGTCATTCCACTGAGTATCTGTGGCCCAACTACGAAACTCAGAAGCAAATTCCTCTGCCGGACGATCTCCCTGCTGTATCTTACGTAATTTTGTCTCAGCAAGAGAGACCCGATCTGGGTCATCATATACCAATCCCAGGGCAGTAAAAAATTGATCTACAGACAGTAGAGCCGGGGATCCCGGAGGAAGGGAAAATGCCCAGGATTGAGGGTCCCCTTGCAGAAGTGAGATAACAATTCCCACTCTCTGCTCCTCACTCCCTGATGATCGAGGCCGAAGCCGAAAATACAATTTACATGCCTCCCGGAAGGTGAAAAATTTGTCTCGCCCACCAGTGAACCTGTCCGGGAGAGCAACCTTAGGTTCAACTCTGGTTTGCTCCAGGGGAGACAAAACTTTGGACTTAATGTCTGTCAGCTCCATGGATAATCCCTGCAACTGCAGAGCCAGCTGGGCTACTGGATCCATGGTAACTGGAGATAATTTTTAGGGCCAGTGAAAATGTCACGCTGTCTAATGATATGTATACAATGTCAGTAAACTATTAATACAGGAACAACACTCTATACAACAACTAGTATAGCAACATCAGCATGTAAGTATAGAATAGATTTACCTGACACGATATCTGCTGAACTCAGGGTTAATCTTGAGGACTTGATGAGCTGAAACAGGAAAGAGGTGGACCGGGATCTAACCTGACCCTAAACTGGGGTCCTAACTAATCCCTCACCTTGGAGGTACTGATAATGGTTCAGAGGTCCAAGTCACCAACCTAACCCTGTCTCCTATCAGACCCTGAACCCTGTAATCAGTCCTAAGAAGGATCCTGACTACCACCAAAGGGATATTGTTAGGGTCTGCGGAACGCACCAAATATATAAAGTGGAGAGGTGCGTTCGCAGCCCGGGGTCCACCGTGCAAGCAAAGCCTGCTGCTAGTAAGATGACGAAAGTAGCGAACTCTGTTATCCCGCAGAGTCGCTAAAATAAACGCCGTAGCGCGTTGTGGCAGTAAGTGCAGACTCTGTTAATTCACAGAGCCGCTAACGGGATGCCACAGTGCTATATGGCGATATGTGCGAACTCACTTAGCTTCAGTGAGCCGCAAAGTAAAACGCTAGGGCGCTGTCTAGCGTCGAGAGCGAACCCTGTTACGTCACAGAGCCGCTGAGAACAAACACCGTGTCCTGTCAGGCTCTCAGGCACACGGTTAATTGCTAAGCGAGCATAATACGTGGTCATGCGCTAATGTCCTCGCGGGAGTCACCCGCAATCTATGGCGTCTGAACGCCAGACCCTGAATATGGCAATCAAACTCCTCACCGGTTATGCCGGTAATCTAGGGCATCTAGGACACCGACCCTGACCAGCTAGCACACTAAACTCCTCACCGATTAAGTCGGTATTCTAGTGGCTTATTTCAGCCGGGTCCCTAACCACACACACGCATGACCACACTGGCGCATAGCATACAATGGTTGATATTAGCGCATGGCGGCCCAGCCATGCTACCCTTTTATAGCAACAGCTACAGGACCTTCCAGGAACAAGGACCAATGAGAACCTGTTCAGAAGACTAGTAGTAACAGGGCCTTCCTGGCAGGCCAATAGGAGCTGTTGCAGTACCTGAGCATGTGACCCCTGATCTCCAATGAGAGATCTCACTCTGGGCACGCTCAGAAGGGAAAATGCAGGACTTTATCCCAAAGACGTCTGCTCCAGAACTGGCTATAATAGCAGATCCAGGAAAGGCAGCAACAAGTCACTGCCCAGTAGTGGAGTGGGCAAGACGCTTGGAACGACGTCTCTGCTGAGCAGGCTCCACTGCGGCCGGAGATGAATGGGAGACCGCAGCGGCACTGGTTCGAGACTCCCCTTGTGCAGGAGCGGGAACTCGAACCCTAACATTACCCCCCCTCCTAGGGCCCCCCCTTCTCTGGGCCTCGCTGCGCTCAAAGGCAGCGATGAGCTGCGGAGCGTGAACATGCTCGGCAGGCTCCCAAGACCTATCCTCAGGCCCATAGCCCCTCCAGTCCACCAAATAAAACTTTTTGCCCCGTACCACCTTACACCCCACGATGGCGTTCACCTCATGGTCATCCGCAGATGAACCCGATGTCCCGGCAGATGACTCAGAAAACCGGGACATGAGCACGGGTTTCAGGAGGGACACGTGAAAGGTGTCGGAGATACCCAGGCGTGGTGGAAGAGCTAAACGGTATACCACAGGTTAACCTGCTCGAGGACCTTGAAAGGACCCAGGTAGCGGGGTGCCAACTTAGTGGACTCAACTCGCAGCCTGATGTTACGGGCGGAGAGCCACACCAAATCCCCGGGAGCAAATGTAGGAGCGGGGCGCCGATGGGCATCGGCCGAAGACCTCATCCTCTCTTTGGAGGCCTGAATGGCATCCTGCGTGCGGTCCCAAATGTCCCGTGCCTCCACAGCCCAGTCTGCCACCCTGGAATCGGCGGAAGACACGGGCATAGGCACTGGTACCCGCGGATGCTGACCGTAGTTCAGGAGGAATGGGGTCTGTCCGGTGCAATCAGCCACAGCATTGTTTAATGCAAACTCAGCCCATGGTAGCAAGGATGCCCAGTCATCCTGCCTGGCTGAGACAAAATGTCGTAGATAGGTGACCAAGGTCTGGTTGGCCCTCTCTACCAACCCATTTGTCTCAGGATGGTACGCTGAAGAGAGATTTAACTCAATACTGAGTAGACGACAAAGCTCTCTCCAGAACCGAGACGCAAACTGGGGACCTCGGTCACTGACAATCTTGTCCGGCATGCCGTGTAAACGGAAGATGTGCCTAACAAACAACGCTGCCAGAGCCCGTGCAGAAGGTAACCGTGGTAGTGGCACCAGATGCACCATTTTAGAGAAATGGTCGGTGATTACCCAAATGATGGTGCAACCCGAGACTTGGGCAAGCCCACCACAAAGTCCATCCCAACCATCTCCCAGGGCCTGTCTGCCACCGGCAAAGGGTAAAGTAACCCAGCTGGCCGTTGTCGTGGAGACTTATTTTTGGCGCAGGAGACACACGCCCGAACATAGTCTCCAACATCACGGACCATATGCGGCCACCAATATGTCCTCGCCAGCAATTCAGATGTCCTCTTTGCCCCAAAGTGTCCACCCACCCTGGACGAATGTGCCCAAGAGAGTACCTCCGGTCGCAAATTAGTAGGCACAAAAGTCTTGCCGGGGGCACAGACTCTAGCGAAACCGGGGCCACTGTTCTCAGGCTCTCTGTGGGGACGATAAGCCGAGGCTCCTCCACCTCCTCCTCCGAGGACACCACAGAGCGAGAGAGAGCGTCGGCACGAATGTTCTTCTCTCCCGAGAGGAAATGCAGTGTGAAATGAAACCGGGAGAAGAACAAGGACCATCTGGCTTGGCGAGAATTAAGCCGCTGGGCTGTCTGAAGATATACCAGGTTTTTGTGATCCGTAAAGACTTGGAAGGGAAAGCGAGCTCCCTCCAACAGATGTCTCCACTCCGAGAAGGCCAACTTCATTGCTAGCAACTCCCTGTCCCCGATGGAATAATTCCTCTCTGCTGGTGTGAAGGTCTTGGAGAAAAAGAAGCATGGATGCTTCCGACCTTGAGCATCCTTTTGGAAGAGGACTGCTCCAGCACCAACGGACGAGGCATCCACCTCCAATATAAATGGCTTATCAACATCGGGGCGATGTAGGATGGGAGCTCTAGCGAAATGAGACTTAATAGACGTGAAGGCCTTGGAGACCTCTTCAGACCACAATTTGGGATTAGCTCCCTTTTTGGTAAGGGCAACCACGGGAGCTACCAAAGTTGAGAAGTGGGGAATGAACTGACGGTAGTAATTAATGAACCCCATAAAGCGCTGCACCGCCTTTAGAGAGTGGGGTTCTTGCCAGTCCATCACCGCCTGTAGTTTGGCAGGATCCATAGCCAATCCCTGGGTGGAGATGATATAGCCCAGGAAAGGTAAGGACTCCTGCTCAAACACACATTTCTCCAACTTTGCGTAAAGGGAATTTGCCCGTAGGAGGTCGAAGACCCTGCCAACATCCCTCCGGTGGGAGTCAATATCTGGAGAGAAGATGAGTATATCATCCAGATAGACTACGACCGAGGTGGAGAGCATATCCCGGAAGATGTCATTGACAAAGTCTTGGAAAACGGCTGGAGCATTACAGAGCCCAAAGGGCATCACCAGATATTCGTAATGCCCATCCCTGGTATTAAAAGCCGTCTTCCATTCGTCCCCCTCACGGATGCGAATCAGGTTATAAGCACCGCGCAGATCTAGTTTAGTGAATACCCTTGCTCCCGAAGCCTATCAAATAGCTCAGAGATCAGGGGCAACGGGTACTTGTTTTTAACGGTGATGGCGTTAAGACCCCTGTAATCAATACACGGACGCAATTCTCCGTTTTTCTTCTGCACGAAGAAAAATCCCGCCCCTGCCGGTGACACCGACTTCCTAATAAACCCTCTTGCCAGGTTCTCCTGAATATATTGCGACATGGCCTCTGTCTCAGGAAGAGAGAGGGGATAGACCCTTCCCGAGGAGGTTCTGCGCCAGGCAAGAGGTCGATAGGACAGTCATAGGGGCGATGAGGCGGAAGAGTCTCCGCAGCCTTCTTGGAGAACACGTCTGCATATGACCAGTAGTGCTTGGGAAGTGGAGTAAGATCTGCGGGTAACTCAGTAGTGGTAACCTGAACGCAACTTCTGACACATCTGCCTGTACATGCATCACTCCAACCCAGTATCCTACCCGAAGTCCACTCTATATGTGGGGAGTGGAAACGGAGCCAAGGTATACCTAGTAGGATCTCGTCTATTCCCTCGGGAAGGACGAGTAGGGAAATAAATTCCTGATGGGAAGGAGATACAGACAATGCAAGTGGGACAGTCTGGTGTGTAATTTGTGAGGGCAATGACGACCCATTCACTACCCGAACAGTCACTGATTTGTCAAGCGCCACCAGAGGTATTGCATGACGGCGAGCAAAGCTAGAGGACATGAAATTCCCCTCTGCTCCTGAGTCCACGCAAAGGTCGGCGGTGAGAATGGAAGTACCAACAGTGATTGTCCCTTTAAATGTTATCTTGGAGGAAAATGCCGCTGTCTCTAGTGAACCTCCTCCCAGGGCCACTAGACGCGATCGCTTCCCCGATCGCTGTGGACATCTGTTGGCATAGTGTCCTGTCTGCTGACAATGGTTACAAACCACGGATACTCGGACGGACCGAGACTTAGGTCCTGCATGAGGAACTTCTGTGGCCTTTTGAGGTTCGGACGCCAGATCGGGGAATTCGAGAGGTTTGGCAAAGGTAGGAGCCAACCGAAACCTCTGCCTACACTGGGCCCGCTCCAACCTCCGCTCGTGAAAACGGAGGTCAATGCGGGTAGATATGGAGATAAGCTTCTCCAGTGTGGCGGGAATCTCCCTGGTAGCCAAAGCGTCTTTAACATGGTCAGCCAGTCCCCGCCAGTAGATAGGAATAAGAACTTTATCAGACCAATCTAGCTCAGCAGCCAGAGTCCGAAACTGGACGGAAAACTGACTGACCAAAGACGAACCCTGTGTCAATGCCAGCAGTTGTAGCGCCGTATCGTGGGTGACCTGGGGTCCTAAAAAGACCTTTTTAAGAGCCTCCAAGAAACGAGGAGCACTCTGCACCACACGATCATCGCGCTCCCACAGCGGCGTTGCCCACTCCAACGCTCTGCCCGAGAGTAGAGAAAGTACAAAACCCACTTGTGCCCGATCCGTGGGAAAACGTGCAGCCAGAAGCTCGAGATGTATAGAGCACTGACTCACGAATCCCCGACATTGCTTGCTATCACCGGCAAACTTGTCAGGAAGCGGGAGGTGGGATAATGTAGGGGCAGAGGTGGCAGAGGACAAACTGGCTGCAGCCACGCTAGCAGCCTGAACAGCGACTGCGGTAACATCCACAGCTGAGGTTGTGCTCTCAAGAGCCTCCAACCTACCCTTCAGCTGCTGGATGTACTGCAATAGACGCTGTTCGTCCGCCATTTTACTAGCCAGACCCTGGCGCTAATATTATGTTAGGGTCTGCGGAACGCACCAAATATATAAAGTGGAGAGGTGCGTTCGCAGCCCGGGGTCCACCGTGCAAGCAAAGCCTGCTGCTAGTAAGATGACGAAAGTAGCGAACTCTGTTATCCCGCAGAGTCACTAAAATAAACGCCGTAGCGCGTTGTGGCAGTAAGTGCAGACTCTGTTAATTCACAGAGCCGCTAACGGGATGCCACAGTGCTATATGGCGATATGTGCGAACTCACTTAGCTTCAGTGAGCCGCAAAGTAAAACGCTAGGGCGCTGTCTAGCGTCGAGAGCGAACCCTGTTACGTCACAGAGCCGCTGAGAACAAACACCGTGTCCTGTCAGGCTCTCAGGCACACGGTTAATTGCTAAGCGAGCATAATACTTGGTCATGCGCTAATGTCCTCGCGGGAGTCACCCGCAATCTATGGCGTCTGAACGCCAGACCCTGAATACGGCAATCAAACTCCTCACCGGTTATGCCGGTAATCTAGGGCATCTAGGACACCGACCCTGACCAGCTAGCACACTAAACTCCTCACCGATTAAGTCGGTATTCTAGTGGCTTATTTCAGCCGGGTCCCTAACCACACACACGCATGACCACACTGGCGCATAGCATACAATGGTTGATATTAGCGCATGGCGGCCCAGCCATGCTACCCTTTTATAGCAACAGCTACAGGACCTTCCAGGAACAAGGACCAATGAGAACCTGTTCAGAAGACTAGTAGTAACAGGGCCTTCCTGGCAGGCCAATAGGAGCTGCTGCAGTACCTGAGCATGTGACCCCTGATCTCCAATGAGAGATCTCACTCTGGGCACGCTCAGAAGGGAAAATGCAGGACTTTATCCCAAAGACGTCTGCTCCAGAACTGGCTATAATAGCAGATCCAGGAAAGGCAGCAACAAGTCACTGCCCAGTAGTGGAGTGGGCAAGACGCTTGGAACGACGTCTCTGCTGAGCAGGCTCCACTGCGGCCGGAGATGAATGGGAGACCGCAGCGGCACTGGTTCGAGACTCCCCTTGTGCAGGAGCGGGAACTCGAACCCTAACAAATATGGGCTGATCTTAGCTAAATACACAGATTAGACATATAAGACAGACAGGATTACACTCGCTTGCATACACACTCAAACACCAAAGGAACATAAATGGTCTGGGAAATAAACTCTAACCAAGTTGAGCTTAGAACAACTAAGGAGCTCACAACTAAAGTCTATACAGATTCATTCCTATCTGTGGTCTGCATGAAGGTTTCACTGGCAACTCCCCAAGCAGACAACCAGGAATTTAAAGGAAACCAATCAACCAATAATCAATTGCAGCCGGGAGAAACTGCACCCAGTCCCAGCACCGAGCACAGACAGAATTAACTCCCTAGCTGCCAAACACAAAGAAACAGCAGCTCAGCTGTGAGAAGTCAAAATGTGCAACCGCGACGATCTTCGTGGCAAAGCACACATGACAGGTATGACCAGCTGCAAACTTTACCCAGCTTTGCAGTGTTCCTGAATGCCCCCTGTGTATTGCTTTGTTTCATGGTATGACCAGCTGCAAACTTTACCCAGCTTTGCAGTGTTCCTGAATGCCCCCTGTGTATTGCTTTGTTTCATGGTATGACCAGCTGCAAACTTTACCCAGCTTTGCAGTGTTCCTGAATGCCCCCTGTGTATTGCTTTGTTTCATGGTATGACCAGCTGCAAACTTTACCCAGCTTTTCAGTGTTCCTGAATGCCCCCTGTGTATTGCTTTGTTTCATGGTATGACCAGCTGCAAACTTTACCCAGCTTTTCAGTGTTCCTGAATGCCCCCTGTGTATTGCTTTGTTTCATGGTATGACCAGCTGCAAACTTTACCCAGCTTTTCAGTGTTCCTGAATGCCCCCTGTGTATTGCTTTGTTTCATGGTATGACCAGCTGCAAACTTTACCCAGCTTTTCAGTGTTCCTGAATGCCCCCTGTGTATTGCTTTGTTTCATGGTATGATTTGCTCACCCATCTTCTTGTATACATAATTGTACTTCATTCTTGTTATCTTCACCACACATCTGAGTGGTCTGTGTCACCCCTACCCCCTTTTATGACCTGTCCTTAACACTGTACATCTGGCCTGGGCAGTCCCAGCCCACTTCCCAATCACACCTGATTGCCCTTAGCTGCATATTTAGTCAGTGCAATGGGTCTGCTCCAGACTTTAGTCTGCTCCACATATTTCAAATCCCATATTTCAAATTACAGATTTCTAATTACACTACTGTGAATTAGACTAGAATTCTAGAATGCATTTGGCCACACATTAATCCTACAGCATTGTCATCATCACCTTGTGACCGAGATGTTCTTCTGTTCCCACAGGTATGACCAGCTGCAAACTTTACCCAGCTTTGCAGTGTTCCTGAATACCCCCTGTGTATTGCTTTGTTTCATGGTATGACCAGCTGCAAACTTTACCCAGCTTTGCAGTGTTCCTGAATGCCCCCTGTGTATTGCTTTGTTTCATGGTATGACCAGCTGCAAACTTTACCCAGCTTTGCAGTGTTCCTGAATGCCCCCTGTGTATTGCTTTGTTTCATGGTATGACCAGCTGCAAACTTTACCCAGCTTTGCAGTGTTCCTGAATGCCCCTGTGTATTGCTTTGTTTCATGGTATGACCAGCTGCAAACTTTACCCAACTTTGCAGTGTTCCTGAATGCCCCCTGTGTATTGCTTTGTTTCATGGTATGACCAGCTGCAAACTTTACCCAGCTTTTCAGTGTTCCTGAATGCCCCCTGTGTATTGCTTTGTTTCATGGTATGACCAGCTGCAAACTTTACCCAGCTTTTCAGTGTTCCTGAATGCCCCCTGTGTATTGCTTTGTTTCATGGTATGATTTGCTCACCCATCTTCTTGTATACATAATTGTACTTCATTCTTGTTATCTTCACCACACATCTGAGTGGTCTGTGTCACCCCTACCCCCTTTTATGACCTGTCCTTAACGCTGTACATCTGGCCTGGGCAGTCCCAGCCCACTTCCCAATCACACCTGATTGCCCTTAGCTGCATATTTAGTCAGTGCAATGGGTCTGCTCCAGACTTTAGTCTGCTCCACATATTTCAAATCCCATATTTCAAATTACAGATTTCTAATTACACTACTGTGAATTAGACTAGAATTCAAGAATGCATTTGGCCACACATTAATCCTACAGCATTGTCATCATCACCTTGTGACCGAGATGTTCTTCTGTTCCCACAGGTATGACCAGCTGCAAACTTTACCCAGCTTTGCAGTGTTCCTGAATGCCCCCTGTGTATTGCTTTGTTTCATGGTTTGACCAGCTGCAAACTTTACCCAGCTTTTCAGTGTTCCTGAATGCCCCCTGTGTATTGCTTTGTTTCATGGTATGACCAGCTGCAAACTTTACCCAGCTTTTCAGTGTTCCTGAATGCCCCCTGTGTATTGCTTTGTTTCATGGTATGATTTGCTCACCCATCTTCTTGTATACATAATTGTACTTCATTCTTGTTATCTTCACCACACATCTGAGTGGTCTGTGTCACCCCTACCCCCTTTTATGACCTGTCCTTAACGCTGTACATCTGGCCTGGGCAGTCCCAGCCCACTTCCCAATCACACCTGATTGCCCTTAGCTGCATATTTAGTCAGTGCAATGGGTCTGCTCCAGACTTTAGTCTGCTCCACATATTTCAAATCCCATATTTCAAATTACAGATTTCTAATTACACTACTGTGAATTAGACTAGAATTCAAGAATGCATTTGGCCACACATTAATCCTACAGCATTGTCATCATCACCTTGTGACCGAGATGTTCTTCTGTTCCCACAGGTATGACCAGCTGCAAACTTTACCCAGCTTTGCAGTGTTCCTGAATGCCCCCTGTGTATTGCTTTGTTTCATGGTTTGACCAGCTGCAAACTTTACCCAGCTTTTCAGTGTTCCTGAATGCCCCCTGTGTATTGCTTTGTTTCATGGTATGACCAGCTGCAAACTTTACCCAGCTTTTCAGTGTTCCTGAATGCCCCCTGTGTATTGCTTTGTTTCATGGTATGATTTGCTCACCCATCTTCTTGTATACATAATTGTACTTCATTCTTGTTATCTTCACCACACATCTGAGTGGTCTGTGTCACCCCTACCCCCTTTTATGACCTGTCCTTAACGCTGTACATCTGGCCTGGGCAGTCCCAACCCACTTCCCAATCACACCTGATTGCCCTTAGCTGCATATTTAGTCAGTGCAATGGGTCTGCTCCAGACTTTAGTCTGCTCCACATATTTCAAATCCCATATTTCAAATTACAGATTTCTAATTACACTACTGTGAATTAGACTAGAATTCTAGAATGCATTTGGCCACACATTAATCCTACAGCATTGTCATCATCACCTTGTGACCGAGATGTTCTTCTGTTCCCACAGGTATGACCAGTTGCAAACTTTACCCAGCTTTGCAGTGTTCCTGAATGCCCCCTGTGTATTGCTTTGTTTCATGGTATGACCAGCTGCAAACTTTACCCAGCTTTGCAGTGTTCCTGAATGCCCCTGTGTATTGCTTTGTTTCATGGTATGACCAGCTGCAAACTTTACCCAGCTTTGCAGTGTTCCTGAATGCCCCCTGTGTATTGCTTTGTTTCATGGTATGACCAGCTGCAAACTTTACCCAGCTTTGCAGTGTTCCTGAATGCCCCCTGTGTATTGCTTTGTTTCATGGTATGACCAGCTGCAAACTTTACCCAGCTTTGCAGTGTTGCTGGATGCCCCCTGTGTATTGCTTTGTTTCATGGTATGACCAGCTGCAAACTTTACCCAGCTTTTCAGTGTTCCTGAATTCCCCCTGTGTATTGCTTTGTTTCATGGTATGACCAGCTGCAAACTTTACCCAGCTTTTCAGTGTTCCTGAATGCCCCCTGTGTATTGCTTTGTTTCATGGTATGATTTGCTCACCCATCTTCTTGTATACATAATTGTACTTCATTCTTGTTATCTTCACCACACATCTGAGTGGTCTGTGTCACCCCTACCCCCTTTTATGACCTGTCCTTAACGCTGTACATCTGGCCTGGGCAGTCCCAGCCCACTTCCCAATCACACCTGATTGCCCTTAGCTGCATATTTAGTCAGTGCAATGGGTCTGCTCCAGACTTTAGTCTGCTCCACATATTTCAAATCCCATATTTCAAATTACTGATTTCTAATTACACTACTGTGAATTAGACTAGAATTTGACTGGAATTTGGCTTCAAGGTAACAGATTATAAAACCACTATGTTTCATTTTCTTATCACTTTCACCCCCATCCTCCTTTCTTTCTTCCTATCCCCTGTAATCCCCCACCTAGTAATGAATTAGTCATTTCCCCCTCCATTCTACCCAGCCATCTCACCTTTCCCTCAGAACTGTTCCTCCACATACAATCCTTTTTACCAAGACACACACGGCCACACCATGGCTTATCCAGCTCCCACCTTCTAACGCTCTGTCTGCTACTCCTTATCGCTGGCGATGTATCCCCAAATCCTGGCCCTCCTCAACACATCGCCACACTCATTTCTAACACCCTGCCACGATCTTCCACACGTTTTTGCAACCCTGTCAACCTCATACCTATCCATCCACAACCCCCTCCCCCAGTCCCCCTACCCGGAGCACTATGGAACGCACGCTCCGTCTGCAATAAACTGTCATTTATCCACGACCTCTTTATCACCAACAAACTCTCCTTCCTTGCCATCACTGAAACCTGGCTCACTCCCTCTGACACAGCCTCTCCAGCTGCGCTTTCCTATGGCGGATTTCATCTTTCTCACACCCCTCGCCCCAGCAACAAACGTGGTGGAGGAGTTGGCTTACTCCTGTCTGATACCTGCTCCTTTACTCCTATTCAAATTCCACCCTCCGCTGCTATTCCCTCGTTTGAAGTGTACTCCGTCCGCATCTATTCCCCCTCCAACCTCCAGCTGGCTGTCATCTACCGCCCCCGGAACTTGCCATCTCCACCTTTCTCGACCACTTCACCACCTGGCTACTCCATTTCCTCTCTGCTGACATCCCCACCATCATCATGGGCGATTTCAACATCCCCATTGACACTTCCACCCCGGCTACCTCTAAACTTCTTTCACTCACGGCTTCTCTCGGCCTCACTCAATGGTCCTCTGCGGCCACTCACAAAGGCGGTCACACGCTGGACCTTATCTTCACCCGCCTCTGTTCCCTCACCAATCTCACTAACTCCCCACTCCCCCTGTCTGACCACAACCTACTGACATTCTCTTCCCTCTCCTCTGTTAGTACGCATCCCCCACTCCACAAATTCACCCACCCTCGCAGAAATCTCAAACACCTCAATTTACAATCGCTCTGAGTCCCTCCTCCCTCTCACAGACATAGCCTCACTTAATGACACAGATGCTGCTGCCACATTTTATAACACCACAATAAAAACCACACTTGATTCGGCCGCCCCCCTCATGCAGAGCAAAACTCGTACAATCAACAGGCAGCCCTGGCTGACCGGCCTGACCAAAGAACTGAGACGGGCTTCCCGGGTTACCGAGCGGAGATGGAAGAGAACCCATTCTACCGAGCACCTTAACGCATACAAGCAGTCCCTCGCCAGCTTCAAGTCCACGCTCTCTGCCGCAAAACAAACTTACTTCGCATCTCTCATATCCTCCCTGTCTCACAACTAGTGTTGAGCGATACGATACTGCAAATATCGGATATCGGCCGATATTAGCTGTATCGGCCTTTCGATTCCGAATACCGATATTTTCGTCATATCGAATACCGGAATCGGGATTGTCACTGTCATTGTCAGTGTCCGTCGGTCGGGTCTGTCACTGTCAGTGTCCGTCGGTCGGGTCTGTCAGGAGTCAGCGGCACTTACCTGGCAGAAGATCTCCGGCGGTCACGGCCTGGACTGCTTCATGGCCGCCATCCTCTTCTCCCCGGCGGTCACATGCAGTTTCTCGCGATAACTGCAGTGACTGCTGGGTAATCCCGGCCGTAAAGCAGTCAGTCCGATGACGTCACCGCCGGGGAAGCAGGTGATCAGCTGTGCTGCGCCGGGATGACAGGCTCTGCCTGTCATTCTGATGTAGCAGAGCTGGATCGTCGTGGGACACTCGTTACTATGGACTGCGTCGGACAGGTGGTATACTGCTGGTTTTTTTTTTCATTTTTTTACAGGAGATCGATGGCGTCGCAAGATGAGACTGTAATAAAAGTAATGAAAACTGTGTTGTGTTTTTTATTAAATTTAAAAAATTTTTTATGAACATTCACCCGTCCGGGTACATCAACAATTTAACTATTTACATATTTAACTATTTACATACAGGGACCCTGTCCGGGTTATTTATAATTCTTTGGCAGGGGTGTTCCAGGTACCACCTGGTACTCTTCTGATGCTTGCCAAACATCCGAGACACCAAGGACCACCAGGAAATGATGACGTCGTGTGGCCTGTACAGTCAAGTCGTGACCCGCTATCTGGGTCTGTGTGGCCACCTCTTTCATCTCCCTCCGGGTCTGGACCCCTATGTCCCGGACTGAACGAACCCCAGGGGGCCTAACAGGCGCCGGGTACGGGCCAGCTATACTTATCATGTCCATAGCTGGGGCTGCTGAGGAGACCACTGAGGGAGGCTGGGGAGATTTACGGCGTGGGGTGGGCACTTTTGCAGAGGCCTGGATGTGGGAGGCTGAAGGCTCTGAGGGTCTCACAGGTTCCTGACACTCTGGGGAGTAGGGGTCGCACCTGGTAACATTTAGGGTGTACCATCCATTGTAACCCCAGTGTCGGGTGTAAGTCACCAAGTCTCCTGGCAACAGGTCCCTCCCCGGGTGTCCTTCTGGGAGGTGAGCCTCCACGTCCCGCCGGTTCACAAAAACTTCTAAATAAAGTCCAGGCTCCTGGATGAAGCCCCAACCACCTTTCAATTTAAAGCTCCATACTGCACCCTTACGCCGCGGCTCCCACAGGGTTCCTTTATCTTTTCTCATCCGGTCCTTATCTGCTCGGTCCTTCTCCAGCTGACGTTGGCGAAGCTTCTGGGATTCGCGCTGCTCCCTTTGTCGCTCTGCTTCCTTCTCCCAACGTCTCCACTCTTCCTCCTGACGCCGGTTGAAATTCTCCTCCACCAGCAGCTCCATGTCTCCACCATCAAACTGCAGCTTACAGTGTCCGGTTTGCGGCAGCTCTCCTGGCGCCCCCCAGTCCTGGCGGCGCTCACCTGCGGAGGAAGCAGCCGGCTCTGGAACAGATGACAGTCGGGGCTCCGGTACAGACTGGTAGACCTCTGGTGCCTGCGCGGCCTCCTCCATGAGGACGGGTGTCGCTTCTTCTGTCTCAGCGACGGGGGCAGACAGCGGGATCTGGGGTGCTGCCGGTGCAGAGGTTTTTTGCAGGAACGGGTGCCTCCACTGCGACAACGTCAACCGGATCACATTGCAAGGGCTGGGATGACCGCACGGACTCCTCTACTAGAACGGGTGCCTCACCTTCCCGTACAGACACTTCAGGTAAGAGGGATTGGCGCCGCTCCAAGTTTATTTTTAGGGCACGCCAGCTGGCTTCCATCCTGGTGACCTCCTCCCGGTGCCGGGCCAGGCCTCTTAGGGTATCCTCCGCTTCTTCCAGCGTAGGAGGGTTTCCAGGCCGGGTGCCCAACGGTGGTTCCGTGGCGATCGGGTCGCTTCCGTGGGGGGAGAGCTCTGACTGCTCCATCCCTTCACACTTCTGCTCGTGTCCATTAGCCATCTCTGCCAAGTCACATGTGTCATTAGCATCTGGAGAGGGCCCCTCTTTTGTACTGAGGCGGGACCTTCATGTTAGTTTCCGCACACTGAGGAGGATGAGGAGGCGGAACTCAAGAGCTGTGGGGCACGATCTTACATTGCAGTACCATTTAGAGTGGTCGGCCACTGAGGGAGTGTACACCCACGAAGAGCACGCCCTTCTTCTTCACCAGTGCCTCGTCGTGACGCAGATATGGCGGAAAAATGGCAAATACATTCTCTGATGATTTTAGCAATTCTCAAGCACAAAACCAGTTCAATTCAGGCACACAGGACTCGCTTATAGCGAGCTACAGAATCCTGTTCGTGACGCCCAAGTTGAGTCGCACAGAGCAAGAGGTTTTGGGGGTACTCGGCACCGAGCCCGTCGACTTCTATGGGGTATGTCACGGCTTTACCCGGCAATTGAATCAGAGTCTATTTTACTATGTAGAAGTGTATAAACTATAAATATATGTATATATATATGTCACAATGACATGTATATATATATATATATATATATATGTATTCTATGTGTGTATATTTTGTGTTTACAACTAAAGAAAGGGTTTTTTTGGTTGCGATTTTTTGTTCCCATAGACTTACATTGGACTTCCGGTATCGGAATCGGATATCGACGATATTTAGTGATATCGGCGATACCATTTCGATACGATATTTTTAGATATCGAGCAGTATCGCTCAACACTACTCACAACCCTAAACAGCTCTTCAACACTTTCAATTCTCTACTCCATCCCACAGCACCTCCTCCCTCTCCTCTCATTTCTGCCGAAGACTTTGCCTCCTTCTTTAAGCAAAAGATTGATACTATCAGAGAAGGCTTTGGCCCGCAGCCCCCAATGCCCCTCTTAGCCACTCAGCCCTGTTCTTCCAAAACCAGCTTCACCACCATGACAGAAGATCAGCTCTCCACTCTCCTGTCAAGATCACACCTCACCACTTGCGCACTTGACCCACTCCCGTCCCACCTCATCCCTAACTTTGCCACAGTCTTCATCCCTACTCTCACACACCTCTTCAACCTTTCACTTACAAATGGTGTCTTTCCTTCATCCTTCAAACATGCTTCAATCACACCCATCCTCAAAAAGCCCTCCCTCGACCCATCCTCTGCGTCTAGCTATCGCCCGATATCTCTTCTCCCCTACGCCTCAAAACTACTGGAACAGCATGTATATCTTGAACTGTCCTCCCACCTTTCCTCCTGTTCCCTCTTTGACCGGTTACAATCCGGCTTTCGACCGCATCACTCAACTGAAACTGCCCTAACTAAAGTCACTAACGACCTGCTAACCGCCAAGAGCAAGCGACACTACTCTGTCCTCCTTCTCCTGGACCTGTCTTCTGCCTTCGACACCGTGGACCATTCCCTCCTGCTACAGATTCTCTCATCTCTTGGCATCACAGACCTGGCCCTATCCTGGATCTCATCATACCTAACAGACCGAACATTTAGTGTCTCCCTCTCACACACCACCTCCTCACCTCGCCCCCTGTCTGTCGGTGTTCCTCAAGGCTCAGTCCTAGGACCCCTACTCTTCTCCATCTACACCTTCGGCCTGGGACAGCTCATAGAATCCCACGGCTTGCAGTATCACCTCTACGCCGATGACACGCAGATCTACCTATCTGGACCTGACCTCACCTCCCTACTGACCAAAATCCCACAGTGTCTGTCTGCTATCTCAGCCTTCTTTTCTGCTCGCTTTCTCAAACTGAACATGGACAAAACAGAATTCATCATCTTTCCCCCACCTCACTCTACCCCTTCACCAGACCTATCCATCAATGTCAATGGCTGCTCGCTTTCCCCAGTCCCACATGCTCGGTGCCTTGGGGTGATCATCGACTCTGCCCTCTCTTTCAAACCACATATCCAAGCCCTCGCCACCTCCTGCCGCCTCAAACTCAAAAATATTTCCCGGATCCGCTCATTCCTCAACTATGAAACCACAAAAACACTAGTGCATGCCCTTATCATCTCCCGCCTCGACTACTGCAACCTCCTACTGTCTGGCCTCCCCTCTAGCACTCTGGCACCACTCCAGTCCATCCTACACTCTGCTGCATGACTAATCCACCTGTCTCCCCGCTATTCCCCAGCCTCCCCCCTATGCCAGGCCCTTCACTGGCTCCCTATTGCCCAGAGGCTCCAGTTCAAAACCTTAACCATGACATACAAAGCCATCCACAACCTTTCTCCCCCATACATCTGTGACATGGTCTCCCGCTACCTACCTACACGCAACCTTCGATCCTCTCAAGATCTCCTTCTCGACTCCCCCCTCATCTCTTCTTCCCACAACCGCATACAAGACTTCTCCCGGGCTTCCCCCATACTCTGGAACTCCCTGCCGCAAAACATCAGACTTTCACCAACAACGGAGACCTTCAAGAAAACCTGAAGACCCACCTGTTCCGACAAGCCTACAACCTGCAATGATCCTCAGTGTACTGAACCATCGTACGACCAGCTCTACCCTTTCCTAGTGTATTCTCACCCATCCCTGCAGTCTGTGAGCCCTCGCGGGCAGGGTCCTCTCTCCTTCTGTACTTGTGTGTCCCTTGTCCAGCACATGTTTATTGTAACTGTCTATATTTTTCCCCTTTTCATATGTAAAGCGCCATGGAATAAATGGCGCTATATAAATGTATAATAATAATAATAATCTGACCGCGCCGCGGTAAGACAAGCTATTTAAGGGCTAAGCTCCGTCCCCAGCCATCTCGTCAATCGCATCACCGATGACGTCATCCGTGACCAATCAGGCGATTCCAGGTCAGAGGATTAGCTGACATTAAGCACCAATCATGACTCGCCATGTCATGGACATGCTCAGTGTAGGCATTTCTGGACTTAGGCTTACAACAGCCAGGGAAATGCCATCGGGATCACCATACACCAGCGCCAATGCCATGAAAAACTTGTCCACTGACCGCAAAGATGGTGAATCAGGCAGCAGGGAGAAGGCCCAGGATTGAGGATCACCCTTGAGAATAGAGACCGTAATCCCCACACGCTGTTCCTCACTCCCTAAAGAATGAAGGCAAAGCCTGAAACACAATTTATAGGCTTCTTTGAAGACAATAAGTTTATCTCTCCCTCCCAAAAATCTGTCAGGGAGAGATGCTTTAGGTTCCGGTTGAGCCAGTATTTGAGTCGAGACCAAGAACCCCATTACCTGCTGAAACTGCTGCACCACCAGAGTCATCAACTCGGAAACCGCATCTGTGAGGGACTGGATCAAGTGAGCAAAGGCCTCAGCATGAGCCATGGGTTCACTGGAAAAAAGTACGGGTCGGTGATGTCACGAACCAATACAGTTAAGTCCAGCGGACGACACCAAACAATGGGATCGAATGGGGAGAGGAAGGCCCTAATCATAGGGAATTAGGGATGGAAGCACCTCCTGAGCTCCAACCCGTGCCTGTCCCTAAACTCCCCTAACGACCTAAGCGGGTCCTTCCCCCCGCCGCCTTCTCGTGCCTAAACCCTGTTTGTCTCCTCACTATTCCCTGGCTAGTGCACTGGCCTGCAAGGATGCTAGAGTGACCACTGCAGATGATGAACAACACAGGGAGAGGGACAACAAGACACACAGAGAACCGGAACAGAGAGCTTAACACTGTACCCACTGAAAAGCACCACACAGTTGAGGACACGGCACCAGGACCAAAAACTCCACAATCACAGCAGATTAACCACTGAAACCAAAGAGCTCTTTACTCCAGGCTTGGTCATCATAGATTATATCTATCACCGACAGTCAGCTGATGAGTCAGGTGACTTTTTAAAGGATGATGGGAGTGGTCACCACCCACATCAGCTGACTAGCAATCAAATCAGCTACCAGCAAGGAAACTGACATTTACTCCTTGCTGGCCCGAAAGGAAAAAAGCTACATTTAAATTATAGAGGAGCCAGAGCTGCCACGAATCCAAAATGAATCATGACACCTTTATCCTGAACTTGTTCTCATGTCTGAACTAAGTCCTATACCTGAACCTGTTTGTATCCTTGTCTGGAACCTTCTGTACCCTGCTGTGTCTATCTTTGTTCCTACTCCTTTAACTTGCAGTATCTGTATCAGCACCAGTCTCTATCCGGTTGTCGCAGCACAACATTAGTGCCCCTAGTGTACACTTGTAACTTCACTGTAACTACTTGTGTGAATCCTATCCTGTTGGCTCCTTTTCCAAATCTATGGCCCTGCACTTCTCCCTCTCTGCATCTGCGGCCCTGCTCTGCTCACTCTCTAGATCTGCGGCCCTGCTCTGCTCCATCTCCGCTTCAGCGGCTCTGCTCCTTTTCTGCCTCAGCTGCTTTACTCTGCTCCCTCTTCTCCTCAGTGGCTCCTTGTTTGTCTGGTCTGAACTGGGTCCTACATGTCCCAACATCTCACTCATACCTGCCTGAGTCCCTGTCCATCCATAAACTGTCTCTAGTCTGTACTGGTTCCTACCTGTCCCCACACATCCCACTCATACCCGCCTGTTTCCCAGTCCTTCCTGAAACTGTCTTCAGTCTGCACTGGTTCCTACCTGTTCTAATATCCCACTCATACCTGCCAGTGTTCTTGCCTTCCTTGCAACAGTTCCTGTTCCTACAGTC
Source organism: Oophaga sylvatica (assembly GCA_033576555.1). Lineage (NCBI taxonomy): Eukaryota > Metazoa > Chordata > Amphibia > Anura > Dendrobatidae > Oophaga > Oophaga sylvatica. The sequence continues at coordinate 23,318 of JARQOD010007678.1, forward strand.
TGAACTGTGCCCGTCTGCCTGCCAGGGTGTCATCCATGCTCGCCTGCCTGCCAGGGTGTCATCCATGCCCGCCTGTACTTCATCCATGCCCAACAGTACTTGCCAGTCTAAACATCAGCTATCAACAGTACTCGTCTGCACCTGTTGTTAGTGTCCTGTCCCCCTGTGGGGTCAGCTGCTACTGCCAGATGCCGCCCTGGAGTGGTACCTGGCAGCTACCTGCCGCACAAGCCTGACCTCACCACTAGAGGCTCCAGTGAACACCAAGGTAGCTGCTTAGTCACGCCCCTCCAACGTTAGTCTGGTTTGTGGCAGAGTGGGGCAACAATCCTCGCTCGCGCCATCCAGTCTGGATGTGAGCGTTACATCTTCCTCCAGACTCTGGGACATTGATTTCCAAATGAAGTGCAAAACTTATTTTCATCTGAAAACAACTCCTTCGACCACTGAGCAACAGTCCAGTTATTTTTATTCTTGGCCCAGGTAAGACGCTTCTGGCGTTGTCTACTGGTCATGAGTGGCTGGACACAAGGAATGCAACACTTGCTGTCCATGCCCTGGAAATATCTGTGTGTGGTGGTTCTTGAAGCAATGGCTCCAGCAGCAGCCCACTCCTTGTGAAACTCCCTCAAATTTTTGAATGGCCTTTTCTTAACAATCTTTTCAATGCTGCGGCTATCCCGGTTGCTTGTGCACCTTTTTCTACCACACTTTTTCCTTCCACTCAACTTTCCATTAATATTCTTGGATACAGCACAATGTGAACAGCCCACTTCTTTAGCAATGAGATCTTGTGGCTTACCCTCCTTGTGGAGTGTGTCAATGACTGTCTTTTGGACATCTGTCAAGTCAGCAGTCTTCCCCATGATTGCGGAGCCTACTGAAACAGACTAAGAGACGTTTTTAAATGCTTAGAAAGCCTTTGCAGGTGTTTTTTTGTTAATTATTCTAATTTAGTGAGATAATGACTTTTGGGTTTTCTTTGGCTGCAAGCCATAATCATCAACATTAACAGAAATAAACACTTGAAGTACATCATTCTGTTTGTAATGACTCAATGCAATTTATGAGTTTCACTTTTTGTATTGAAGAACTGAAATAAATGAACTTTTTGATGATATTCTAATTTTGTGAGAAGCAACTGAATCATGTGATGTAATAGCTGCAAGTAGAGTTGAACGAAACAGGTCGGTCAGATTCAAAAGTCGCTGACTTTCGCCAAAGTAGGGTTTCGTTGGCCGAAACCCGACCATAGCGTGCAGTCGGCCATGCGGTCGTCGACCCGAGCGCCGAAGTCGGTTTTCCCCATAATGCTTGCAGGCGCCTTTTTTCAGCCAGTGAGCAAGGACGTACACTGTGGGCAACAAGATGACATGGACAGCGTCCACCACCATCGTAGAGAAGGGCATTGCAGTGATTGGCTTGCTTTGGTGGGCATCATAGTGTCTATAAAAGCCCTCACCGCCGACCTCCATTTTACTTCTGCTGATCTTAACAGTAGGGAGAAGTTGCTGACGCTGTTTATCAGTAGGGAGAGAGGCAGGAAAGAGAAGTTCTTCTGTGCTTTGGCTGATAGCAATTGTGCTGTACAGTTAGTGTGCAGTGACGGGAGGATTTTCTTGTGTGCAGCAGCGCTGGTTAATAGGCTGCCTGCTAGCTGTATTGCTGTGTGTACACTGCTGTGCAGACTGCTTTTTACACAGCATTAATACTTTGATTCTTTTTTTCTGCACACTTACCGACCGTTCAATTTTTCCCACACCATATAGAGCTGTATGCTACTCACACACTACCGTCTATCGGCTGGTATCACTGACAAATACATGCTGACTATATGTGTGTGACTCCGGAAATATATACGGAGATTGCTATTTTCCCCTACACCGTATACAGCTGTACTCTTCTGAGACAGTACCGTATATCTGCTCTTTGTATTACGGTGAAATCCATACTGGGTGAGCGTCTGTGTGTGACTCCGGAAAAATATACAGAGATTGCAATTTTCCCCTATACCGTATACGGCTGTACGCTACTGAGACAGTACCATATATCTGCTCTTTGTATTACGGTCAAATCCATACTGAGTAAGCATCTGTGTGTGACTCCGGAAATATATACTGAGATTGCAATTTTCCCCTACACCGTATACAGCTGTACGCTTCTGAGACAGTAGAGTATATCTTCTCTTTGCATTAGGGTCAAATTCATAATGAGTGAGCGTCTGTGTGTGACTCCGGAAATATATACGGAGATTTAAATTTTCCCCTACGCCATATACAGCTGTACGCTCCTCATACAGTATCATATATCTGCTAGTATTTTTGGTACATTTTCCCAAACATGAGGAAGTATGGTGGAAGAGGCCGTGGACGTGGGCGGGGGGGGGGCCTGCTGGGAATGATGGTGGTGATGGTGGTGCATCTGCTGGTAGTGCCAAAAGCCCAATAGCACCTAAGGCAGGGCCTGCGTCATCGTCTGGCTCCAGAAGGCCTGGAAGGCTCCCTTTTCTGGGAGTAGGTAATCCGCTTTTAAAGCCAGAGCATCAGGCACAGGTTTTGGCTAACATTGCATAAACAGCCTCAAGCTCTATCGCCTCTTCTTTAGAACTTTCAAAAAATGCAAGCACTGAGTCGTCAGTGCAGGCTCCTGGTCTGGAACGACACCTTTCCTTGTGTCCTTCTCCCCCACCAAAAGTGAAGGATGGGCACGCCACACTTCAGATTACTCCATGGAGCTCTTTTCACAAACATCCAGGGTTATCAAATCAAATCCTGAATTCCCCAGTCCAAGATGAATTGACATGGAGTGCACTGATGCACAGCCACTGCTATGATTCTGCTGGTACATTCATCCAGAGCACTACATAGCCCTCGCAGTCTACTGAGCCAGAATCTGACCCTGATGAAACTCGGGTGCCCCATCCAGCAGCTCTAACACCTTACACGGTGACACAGAGGAAGGTGCAGATGAAATTGAAGAGGAGGTGATGGATAACCCAGTTGTTGACCCAGATTGGCATCCTTGGGGGAAGAGGGTGCCGCTGGCAATAGCTCAGAAGAGGAGGAGGATCCGCAGCAGGCATCGACATCGCAGCTGGTTATCTGGCAGGCCCGTAGCTGTCCAAAACGTGTTAAAAAAACAAAAAGTTGCAGGACAGCTTGGCCAGACGTCAAATTAGCACTAGCGTGCAAGCCCTGAAAATTTTCCATAGTAGGAAGAGTGCAATGTGGCACTTTTTTGACCAAAATCCTATTGATGAGGCATGGGTTTATCTATAAGAAGTGCGGAAGGACCTTTACCTGAGGGAAAAATCTCAGAAAATTGAATACCAGTTGCATGCTTAGACATTTAAACACTATGCACTATGCAAGCGCGTACGGACTACAAAAACCTCACTGGCTGTTGAACCCTACATTGCCAAACTGATCTCATTAGAGATGATGACCTTCCGTTTGGATGAAAGCGCAGTGTTCCGAGAGCTCATGGCCTACGCTGTCCCACACTATGACCTACCCAGTCGGTACTTCTTTTTTAGAAAAGCCATCCCTGCTCTCCACCGCATGTGAAAGACCGCATTGTCTATGCACGCAAACAATCAGTGAGTGGAAAAGGTGCACCTCACAACAGATGCATGGGCCAGTAGACTGGCCAGGGGGTGTCCCATCACTGCGCACTGGGTTCATCTAGTGGATGAAGGGTCCACAGGGGACAGCGGCGGTGGGACAGTGCTGCCAAGCAAACGGTATATGCAACAGTTGACTGTAGGCATTCGACCTCCTCCTCCTCCAGAAGCAAAAGCTCGTCGACAGAGCGCAGTCGCACGAGCACTCCATCCGCAGCCGCCAGTGTTGCACACAAGGTGTCCCACTATCGAATCAGCTAGTGGTAAGCGTCAGCAGGCTGTTTTAAAGATGTGTCTTTGGGCGACAACAGACACACCGCGGCGGAGGTACTGGCCGACTACTTGCAGCGAGAAACAGCTGGGCAGTCTAGCATCTTGAGCCAGGCAAGGTAGTCAGTGATAACGGACTAATTTTGTGGCGGCAATAGCCCTGGCAAAACTCAGACACATACTTGCCTGGCTCACACCTTGAACCTGGTGGTGCAGTGCTTCATAAATAATTATCCGGAGTTACAGCCCTGCTCCATAAGGTGCGAAGACTGTGCTCGCACATCCGTCGCTCGCTCTGTAGACTCCAGTTGTATGCAGAGGCTGCAGCGATCGCTCCACCTCCCCAAGCACCACCTAATTATAGACGTTGCAACAAGATGGAACTCCATTATGCACATGGTTGAGAGGCTGTGCGAACATAGGCAGGCTGTAATGCATTTGTGGGAGGAACTGGCCCGCATAGCAAAATGGTTGAGAGGTGTGCTGAAGCAGAGGCCTGTAATGCAGTTTTGGAGGAAACACGGCAGGTAAGCGCAGACGAGCCATCATAAGCATGAGCATCCCACTTATGCGTCTGCTCATGCAAACTTTACGCACATTAAGGATCAGGCTCTGCAGTAGGAGGAGGAGGAGGGAAGCCTTGATGACAGTCAGATTGTCTGCTCAGGGAACTGTCCTGGACGAGGTGGAGGAAGAAGAGGAAGAGGAGGAGGATGAGGGTGAGAGGGATATTATTTTGGGGAGGAGATGCTTCTCAGGGGGCAAGAGAAAATGTTGGCTTGTCAAGGTCAGGTACAGGGTTTTGTGCGTGAATGGAGGTATGTAGATTTGGCAGAAAGTGCTCCTCCACCCACCACTGGCAGTGCATCATTGACACCTGGAACATTGGCCCATATGTGTGGTTATCTCTTGCGGATCCTAAAAAGGGACCCCGCATTGCCAAAATTATGAAGGATGACGACTACTGGTTGGCCAGCATCCTCGATCCACGCTATAAAGGCAAATTACAGAACATCATGCCATAGGAGAACCTAGAGCTAATATTGGCGAACAAGCAAGCAACTCTGGTAAACCGTTTGTTAGAGGCATTCCAAGCACACAGCAGCAGTGCAGGTTCTACCAGAGCCGTACTGGGCCCAATGGAAGAGGTGTTCGTGGTGCACACAGCCGAAGTGGCGTTGGAGACAGGAGTTTCATGACCATGTTGTGGACTGATTTCTCGAGTAACACTCACCCGACTGGTAATATTGAATCGATTGCAACAGACAGGAGACAACAGTTGTCAACTATGGTTCAAAAATTACCTCTACCTCCCCTATCGTGTAATCTGCCCTATCCTACACTTGTTCATAGAATCATAGAATGGTAGAGTTGGAAGGGACCTCCTGGGCCATCTGGTCCAACCCCCTGCTCAAAGCAGGATTCTCTAAATCATCCCAGACAGATGTCTGTCCAGCCTCTGTTTGAAGACTTCCATTGAAGGAGAATTTACCACTCTCGTGGCAGCCTGTTCCACTCCTTGATCACCCTACTGTCAAAAAGTTTTTTCTAATATCTAATCTGTGTCTCCTCCCATTCAGTTTCATCCCATTGCTTCTAGTCTTTCCTTGTGCAAATGAGAATAAAGATGATCCTTCTACAATGTGACAGCCCTTGAGATATTTGAAGACAGCTATTAAGTCTCCTCTCAGTCTTCTTTTTTGCAAGCTAAACATTCCCAAATCCTGCAACCGTTCCTCATAGGACATGGTTTGCAGACCGGTCACCATTCTGGTGGCTCTTCTTGAACTTGCTCCAGTTTGTTGATGTCTTTTTAAAATGTGGTGCCCAAAACTGGACACAGTATTCCAGATGAGGTCTGACCAAAGAGGAGTAGAGGGCAATAATGACCTCACGTGATCTAGACTGTATGCTTCTGTTGATACATCCTAGAATTGTATTTGCCTTTTTTGCTGCTGCATCACACTGTTGACTCATGTTCAGTCTGTGATCAATTAGTATACCCAAGTCTTTTTCACATGTGCTGTTACTTAGCCCTATTCCTCCCATTTTGTATATGCTTTTTTCATTTTTATTGCTCAGATGTAGTACTTTGCATTTTTCCCTGTTAAAAATCATTCTGTTAGTTGCTGCCCACTACTCCAGTTTATTTATATCATTTTGAATCCTCTCTCTCTCTTCTCTAGTATTAGCTACCCCTCCTAGCTTTGTGTCATCAGCAAATTTGATCAGTTTACCCTCAATTCCTTCATCTAAATCATTGATAAAGATGTTGAACAACACAGGGCCCAAAACAGAGCCTTGTGGTACCCCACTTGAGACATTCTTCCAACCGGATGTGCAGCCATTTATGACCACTCTTTGAGTCCGATCACTAAGCCAGTTATGAATCCACCTAACAGTTGCCTTGTCCATTCCATACTTAGTCATTTTTTCAATAAGGATTGTGTGAGATACTTTGTCAAATGCTTTGTTGAAGTCAAGATATACTATATCTACAGCATTTCCCTGATCCACCCAGTCAGTGATTCTGTCATAGAAGGAAATTAAGTTAGTCTGACATGACTTATTAGTTACAAACCCATGCTGACTCTGTTTAATCACTTCATTCTTATGCAGGTACTTACATACATGTTCTTTAATAATTTGTTCAAAGATCTTTCCTGGTATAGAAGTCAGACTCACCGGCCTGTAGTTCCCTGGGTCCACCTTCTTCCCCTTTTTGAAGACAGGAACAACATTTGCTCTTCTCCAGTCTTCTGGGACTTCACCTGTTCTCCAAGAATTTTCAAAGATTATGGACAGTGGTTCAAGAATTTCTTCTGCTATCTCCTTCAGTATTCTGGGGTGTAATTCATCTGGACCTGGAGACTTGAATTCATTTAGTTTAGCTAAGTGTTTCCTCACTGTCTTTCTGTTTATAGATATCCTGGATTCTTCTATTCCTTTAATAGGACAGTGAAGATCAGTTGATGTTACATTTCCTTTCTGAGAGAAAACAGATGCAAAATAGGAATTTAAAAGTTCAGCCTTCTCAACATCCTTTCTTACCATTTCATCATTTTCATCCTGTAAAAATCCTATAGCATCTTTGACTTTTCTTTTTCTTTTGACGTATCCCCAAAATCCTTTTTTGTTGCTTTTGACATCTCTTGCAAGCCTTAATTCATTGTCAGCTTTAGATAATCTGATTTGTGCCCTGCAGGTTCTGCAGATGGCATTATATTCTTCTTTAGGTATGCCTCCCTCTTTACATTTGATAAACATTTCTTTCTTCCTTTTTAGCATGTGTTTAAGTTCTGTGTTCATCCATCCTGGTTTCCTTAAATGCTTCCCATTCTTCCCTCTTTTTGGAATTGTTAACGATTGTGCTTTGAGAATCTCATTTTTCAAGATGTCCCATCCTTCCTGGACATTTTTGTCCTTAAGGATATCCTGCCATTGGATCCCTCCAATTCTCTTTCTGAGTCCCTTAAAATCTGCCTTTCTGAAATCTAACCTTGACGTCTGAGTCTTCACAGGTCTTCCTCCTCTTGTTATCCAAAATTCTAAAATAACATGGTCACTACCTCCTAGGGTCCCAGCCACTCTTACCTCCTCAACCATTTCCTCCCTATTTATAAGGATTAGATCCAAGGTAGCAGTTCCCCTCATTTTCTCCCCTACCTTTTGAAAGATAAAGTTGTCAGCAAGAGAGGATAAGAATTTCCTTGACCTGTTAGTTTTGCCTGAGAGCGATTCCCAACAAATGTCTGGATAGTTGAAATCTCCCATGACCACTATGTCATATTTTTTGGAGAACTTGGCCATTTGATGCATAAAGAGTTCATCCATATCTTCAGCTTGCATAGGTGGTCTGTAGTAAATGCCTACAATGGTGTCCTTTCCATTGTTCTGTCCTTGTATTCTTACCCAAACAGTTTCCACAGAACTACCAGTCTCTGAAGCATCAATCTCTGTGCAAATATACACTTTTCTAACATACAATGCGACACCTCCTCCTCGTTTATAAAGTCTGTTTCTTGCAAATAAGTTGTATCCTTCTAGCCTTGTATTCCAATCATGTGTATCGTCCAACCAAGTTTCAGTGATTCCAATAACATCATACTTCTTCTCCTGCGTTAGTAGTTCCAATTCTCCTTGTTTGTTGCCCATGCTTGTGCATTTGTATAAAAACATTTTAGGTTGTGATTGGTTTCTCTTCCTCCAATATTTTTATTATTTAGATTGTTTTGTCTTTGTTCTTCCTTTCCACTTCTAATAGCCGAGTTCTCAATAGCATTTGTCAGGTGTATGGCTTTTTCTGGCATTTTGCTTCCCTTCCCACATTGTTCTAGTTTAAAGCTCTCCTGATGAGTGTAGCAAGGCGACTTCCAAATACATGTTTTCCAGTCTTCGTAAGGTGCACCCCATCTCTAGCAAGTAGTCCATCGTATAGGTAATTCACTCCATGATCCAGAAATCCAAATCCTTGCTGACGGCACCATCGACATAGCCAGTTGTTCACCTGCAGAATCTTATTCCACCTCCTTGTTCCATGGCCATCCACTGGAAGGATGGATGAGAAGACCACCTGCGCACCCAGTTCTTTCACTTTCTTGCCTAAGTTTTCAAAGTCACTGCAGATGGTTTCCAGGTCACTTCTTGTGGTGTCATTTGTCCCCACATGTATTAGCAGGAATGGGTAGTCATCTTTAGGTCTGAAGAGTCCTGAGATCCTGTCAGACACATCTTTAATTTTTGCACCTGGAAGACAGCACATTTCTCTTGAGATTATATCCGGTCTGCAGATAGCAGCCTCTGTTCCTCTCAACAGGGAATCCCCCATGACCACAACTCTCCGTTTCTTCTTCACAACATTTTTCTTTCTCCATTCAGGAGGACTCTGAGGGCTTACAAGGTTGCTCTTTGTGGGCAAAGTCTTATCCTGATGTATTTCCCCTTTGTTCATTCCCCTTTGACTACTGGGCCTGTAAACTGGACAAATGTAAGAACGCTAACCAGCTCACCGGTTTGTAGAAGCACGGATCCTCCGCTTGATCAAACGTGAAGATACATGAGAAAATGAAGGAAAAAGGGATCCAGCTTCAATAAAATCTTCATCTTTATTGATTCATAAAAACATGAATAATGGCATGCTCCTGGACAAGCTCAGGACAAGGCCTGAGCTTGTCCAGGAGCATGCCATTATTCATGTTTTTATGAATCAATAAAGATGAAGATTTTATTGAAGCTGGATCCCTTTTTCCTTCATTTTCTCATGTAAACTGGACACCTGGCCTGAATTGGAACAATATGCCTTACAGGAGCTCGCTTGCCCTGCTGGTAGTGTGCTATCAGAAAGAGTCTTCAGTGCTGCTGTATCAATCCTGACAGAAAAAAGGACCCAGCTGTCGACCCAAAATGTAGGTGATCTCACCTTCATTAAAATGAACCATGCCTGGGTTTCAAAGGATTTTGTACCACCTTCCCCTGATGACACCTAGGTTGTCAGCAAAATGGCTCACTTTGTCCTCCTCTTCCTCCGACTTCTCTAATTCCTCCATCAGCAGCTTCTGAACATCTAGCCTATTCCTCAACATATGCCACTTTTTCCACCTCCCTAACTGGGCTGTCCCCCCCACAGGGCCAGCGTCAGCATGTGGCGCACCCGGGCAAGTGCCGGGGCCCTGAGCATATGGGGGTGCCCACTCACCGTCAGAGACACTGGCTTACTATGAGGGGACCTGTGCCAGTTCCCGGCACCCATGAGTGTGCCCCACCTGCTTGCTCAGGGCCCCAGTACATGCAATACTTACCTCTCCCTGCTCCACCGCTGTGACGTCTTCCGCGTTTCCTGACAGTGACATTCAGGTCAGAGAGCGCGATGATGTCACGTCTGTGCGCTCTCTGCCTGAACAGTCACAGTGCAGAGAGCTGGAAGATGGCGACGCTGAGGAGTCGAGAGTAGAGCAGTGCCCAGCGAGGAGAGGTGTTTCATTTTTTTAATGGTTGGTACAATATATGGGGAGTATTATACACTGGAGATTGGAGAATTATATATGGGGCCCATCATACACTTGATCATCATAGATAGGGCCCATTATACACTGGAGCATCATCCATGGGGCACATCATATACTGGAGCATCATATGGGGCCCAATATATATGGAGCATCACATGGAGCCCATTATATATGGAGCATTATATATGGGGACCATTATATTTGGAGCATTATATGAGGCCCATCATACACTGGAGCATCATATGGGGTCCATCATATACTAGAGCATCATATGGGGTTCATTATTTATGGGGCATCATATAGGGCCCTTTATATATGGAGCATCATATGGAGCACATATGGGGCCTATTCTGTATGGAACATTATATGGAGCCCATTCTGTATGGAGCAATATATGGGGCTCATTATTCTGTATAGAGCAATATATGGGGCTCATTATTCTGTATGGCGCACTATGTGGTGCCCATAATACTGTATGGAGGACTATACTGTCCGTTTTTTGAGCTATTGTAGAATTTAAAATAGATATCACTCATGTAATGTAAGAAGTGAAATATTTGTCATTGTACTATACCTATATTTCTCTGCAGTATCGGAGCATCATGAATTGTGGTATGTGTTAAAGGGGCCCACTGAGACTCCTTGGCCCGGGGCCCACGAAAACCTGGATCCAGCCCTGCCCCCCACAACTTTAGCCAAATAACCCCCAGTTTTCAATGCGTTACTATTATTATAAAGTTAATTAAGGGTAGGATCAATATTAAAATTACAATTTTTATTAAATAAATCTAAAACCAAATCCAAGATACGAAACAGACAAACATACAAATGTGGACAAAAACTGGTACTAGACCAGTTATTAATTCAGCAAGTGTGATCACCAATGGGCACAACCTCTTTTTGCTTCAATATAAAGTTCAAAAGACACTCTCACCAATAAACCATTTCTCATCGGTGTCTTAATATCTTTGCATAGAATGGGTGGATATACTTTCCATATTCTTGTACTTTTATAATGGAACGATCTCACCTCATATGCAGTATTAACGTCCGACCTTATGGAGCCAGCATCTCCTAAGTGAAGTGGGGGAAGTTTTCTCCTTCATTTATCATTTACCCCACAAAAGAAGCGCTAAACAGCTCTCAAAAAGATGCCCCACAATAAACTTATGGGAGAAAACTTCCCCCACTTCACTTAGGAGATGCTGACTCCATAAGGTCGGACGTTAATACTGCATATGAGGTGAGATCGTTCCATTATAAAAGTACAAGAATATGGAAAGTATATCCACCCATTCTATGCAAAGATATTAAGACACCGATGAGAAATGGTTTATTGGTGAGAGTGTCTTTTGAACTTTATATTGAAGCACCAAGAGGTTGTGCCCATTGGTGATCACACTTGCTGAATTAATAACTGGTCTAGTACCAGTTTTTGTCCACAATTGTATGTTTGTCTGTTTCGTATCTTGGATTTGGTTTTAGATTTATTTAATAAAAATTGTAATTTTAATATTGATCCTACCCTGCTTTTGATAATTGTTTGGATTGGTAGTAATTGCTTATCATTTAAAGTTAATTAAGGTTGACAAGCTTAAGTAATAAGAATTGATGTCGTTGGCATTGAAATAGGCACTGTAGGTGTGTTTACTGTCCTCCACTCCCTGCCGACTTTTATTCCCCATTGACTTGCATTGGGGTCGGATTTTCGACTCCGACCCGACCATTTCCGTTAGTCGGCCGACTTCGTTCGACTCGACTTTTGAGAAAGTTGGGTTTCATGAAACCCGACTCGACCCTAAAAAGGCAAAGTCACTCATCTCTAGCTGCAAGGTACTGTTGGGAAGCTTGTCTGAGGTCATATGAAACTGTCATGTCATGTGAGTATTTCTCAATATTGATGACATAATTCTTGCCAAATCTAAAACTCAATTTACTGAAATGCAGCCTCTAAATTGAAAGGAACCCCTGTCATGGTTCACTGTTTGTAGACATTTTTGTACCGCTCACGAGCCCTTCGGTGAACAAACTGCCTTCTGTTACAGATAAAGTTTTCAAATTTTGTTTAATCAGTCTAGAGCGTTTGCTGTCATTTTTCTGAACAACGGTTCCTATGTTTTCGTGCATATTGAGTCACTTTGCCTTGTTTGCATATCAAAGGCATCACTTTTTGGCCACAGCTGTTTAATTAAGGTCACTTCTCTATAGACTCTTCCAAATAGTACATGGGTGTAGATGGTAGCTGCTGCTAGTTTTGACATCTGGTGGACATCTTTTGATTTTGAAGGGAATTAAGTATGTTGTGTCTCTCAAGTTTCCTTGACTGACCATTGTGTTCTACGGTCCTCAATTTGCCAATTTATTTGAGCTAATTCAAAAGAGCTTGAACAGCACATCTTGAAACCTCAGTCTGTTTTGACATTTTTGCCTGAGAGAGACCTTGCTGTTGCAGTTTAACTACCTTTTGTCTTGTTAATGTGCTCAGTCTTGACATGGTATATAACTAGTGACATGAAACTCTCTAAACTCTCTTACACAACCTCACCTTCCTTTGTAGCAGAGTCTGGCTGTTCTACACCCAGTTTTAAGCCTCATGCACACTTATATCTATTTCAGTTAATGACTGTATTTCAGCCAATATTTAAAAATTATGTTTATTGTCATCTGCGTGGTATAATTGGATACTCATAACTTAATTAAAATTCTAGAAAATCCCTAACTTTGTACAAGTGTACTTAGAAGAACTGATGCTGTTTTGAAGGAAAATAGTGGTAATACCAAAAATTGATTTGATTTAAATTCCTTTCTTGCTTATTCGCTTTGCATTTTTTTAATTGAGAAAAATAAATGATTAACATTTCTATTGAAAGTATTCTTTCTTTGCAGCATTTTTCCACCCCGTCTAACAATTTTGCACATTTGGAATAATATATATATATATATTTATATATATACAGGGCTGCCATCAGGGCATTACTGCCCTGACTGGTGTATGGGGCCCGATGAAGAGAAGGGGCCCGCATAGGGCCCCAGCAGCAGGCTTCTGCCAGTGCAGTAACTGAACTTGCATTTCACTGAATTTGCAGTTAAACTATATTGCCATGCGGAAACACGGGCAGGATGGAGACAGAGGGGGCAGGATGATGACACAGGGGGCAGGAAGGAGACACAGGGGGAAGAATAGAGACATGGGGCAGAATAGAGACAAGGGGCAGGATGGATACACAGGGAGCAGTGTGGAGACACAGGAGCAGGATGGAGAAGGGGTAGAATGAAGACACAGGGGGCAGGATGGAGAAAAAAGGGGCAGGATGGAGAAGGGGCAGAATGTAGAAACAGGGGGCAGGATGGAAACACAGGGGGCAGGATGGAGACAGGGAGCAGAATAGAGACACGGGGTAGAATGGAGACACGGGGCAGAATGGAGACATGGTGCAAAATGGAGACACGGGGCAGAATGGAGACACGGGGAAGGATGGAGACAGATGATGCAGGATCATGGTGCAGGTTGGAGACAGATGGGGCATGATGGAAACACATGGTGCAGGATCATGGGTGAAGATGGAGACAGATGTGGCAGGATGGAAACACATGATGCAGGATCATGGGGCAGGATGGATATGATGGAGACAGATGGGGCAGGATCATGAGACAGATGGGGCAGGATCATGTGACAGATGGGGCAGGATCATGGGAGAGATGGGGCAGGATCGTGGGAAGATGGAGCAGGATCATGGAACATATGGGGCAGGATCATGGGTCAGAAGGGGCAGGATGGGGAGATCATATGGGGCAGGAAGGAACATCACATGGGACAGAATGGATACTCATGAGGGCAGGATGGGAGAACATATGGCTGGAGCCAGGAATGAGACACATAGGGGCCAGGATGGGGGATATTATTACCATAGGGGCTAATTAAGAGATATTATTACTCCATTGACGTATTTATTTTATTTTTTGAGGATATTATTTTAAATGGGGGAGGAGTTCCTGTTACTGTGCAGAGTGGCACTATGTCGCCTTTTTTTCTTCAACTGGTGTAGTTTTGAAGTTGGGAAAAAATTAAATAATGTGTTCTGCAAGTGGTGTTCTAGTTAACTGTGTTATTTCCTGCACAGACGAGTCTTGGCTGGAAGAAGTTATGGAGGTCTGTGCTGGATGAAGATGAAAAGGAAAGATAAAAGACTTCACCTAGAGACGTCACTGGTGTGTCAGTGTGTTACTTGTATACTGACACTATACACTGTATACTATATACAGCGGTCCTGTGTACAATATCACCAGTGATCACTGTATTACTTTTTCACTGACACTATATACAGAGGTCCTGTGTATAATGTCATTGATCACTGTATAACCTGTACAATAGATAAATACCATGAAAAATTGCGAACAAAGATTCCAAGAAATTGATATCAATAATAAATATAATTTTATTAGAAAATTAAGAGGAATAAGGAGAACAGGGGTAGAGCAGAGGTCAATTGACCAAATAGCACATGCAAAACAGGGAACACAAACAGGTCATGGTATCACAAATGGAATGTACAAATCAATATATCATATGTGAGGCAGTTGCCATAGTATTGCACAAATCCCAAAAAGGCGATTACAATTTGTGGCATTATAATGTTTCTAGAATAAAAAAAAAAAAATATAGCGCAAGTAAACAAATATATAGCATTAGCTGTTTAATGCAAAATAAACCACTGCCACAAAACGCCCTAGAAGGTACAAAAGGACATTTTACAACCGGGAAAAAATTTTTCCCCGAATCAAATAGGAAAATACCTGTTTAGGGTACATTTATCCTGACAGGAACTTACTTTGATTCAGGGGTATGATTTCCCGTAAAATTTTGTGGTCCGAAACCCACCAACCCCCCCCGGAGGGGAAAGTGTCTCGTTAGTAAACATCACTAGTGGTGGTAAGTTTGTCCGGGCATGGTGTGGGCCAATTTTTTTTCCTTTTATGTTTTATTATTTGCCCCTAAGGGTGGGAAGATGTGGGTTTTTAATGGTGCGGTGATATTTGTCCCTTTTTAGTGATGTTTTTTTTTTTCATTTAAAAGTTGAAAAATAAAAAAAAATACCTAAATTGTATTGGGTATTTTAACAATTTTAAAGGGTTAGGTTGAGTAGGGGGCCCGAAAGAAATTTCCTTGCCCGGGGGGTGGCTTAAAAAACGTTTTTTTCCAAAA
>JARQOD010007679.1:0-38403 GCA_033576555.1 Oophaga sylvatica
GCTCTGAGTACCCCATTGCCCTGTAACCCACAATTGTGGTGCGGGTCGACACAAAAATTTGGCGTCACAACAGATGCGAAACTCGCGAAATTGCGAGCCCTGTGTGCCTAAGGACTTGTTTTTTGTGAAAAGACTGTTTGCATTTTTTGGCCCAAAACGCCATTTTTGTCGCCATAATTTCCGCCCCCTCAGCGCTGGAGAAGAAGGTGGGCGTACCTTCGTTGGGCGTCTACCCCCCTGTGGCCGAAGAAAATGCCTCCCTCTCAAAGTGCTAATACAACATGCGGTCCTGCCCTACAGCAAAGAGGTCCGCCTCCTCTTCACCTTCCCTGCGAGGAGGAGGGAGACGCAAACCCCACCTCCACGAAGAGACCGATGTCTCCGCAGAAAGAAAGATCTTTCTGGAAACATGATGGAGGCAGGACTTGCAGCCGAGCGGGCAGCGGAGGAAGGCAGGCCCCGTGCCCCCGCCAAGCTGCCATCGGCATCGGAGACTTATGCAATCCTGCACCTGCAACAGCGTTGTTAGAGGTTCGGAGAGAACTCACGCCTAAAGAAGATTTCCAACCTGGACTGAGGAGAAAGAGAAGACGCCGATGTAACCTGCTGAAGGCAAATGACGAACACGGCGTCCTCTCCCCTCAACCGAACCCCCACGATTCCAAAAACCGAAAAGTCGCTGCCCAAGGCGAAGGAGCAACCGGAGGCTGCCCCCCAAAGTACCGTTCCTGACCCCACCGGAAGCGTGAAGCGGAGGAGTTGAGGAGGACAGCCAATCCCGAAACGCCCGCCCGCCAAGAGGCCGCAGCAATTTATCGTCCCCCCGCAGGACACCGGAAGGTTCCTGTCCGTCACTACCAGACGTGGCCTGGGACAAATGGCGCGCCTGATGACGTCCGCCTACACCGCCCATGGGAGCAAGAATGGCAGAGTCGTGAGGAGACGAAAGGCGCCAGCAGGAGGAAAGAGCGGGAGGCTCAGAGGACCCGCCAGCGACAATATGGCCGAGCTGATTGCCGACAGGAGACCTGTCCGTCGCGACAAAGGTACCTTACGGGAACCGCGGGGCGGCAGGGTGGTGGACTGAGTTCCAGCTCCGGAAGGGCTGGGGCTTTATTAATCCTGAACCGGGCCTCTCCCAGCGGTCTTCGTCCAGCAGGCTGACGTGAATCTCACCTGCCGCAAGGTCATCCCGGGAGGGACTTAGTGAACGGAATATAGTCACCTAATACGCGACATTGGGGAATGAGGGGTGGTATGCCCTGAACGTCGCCATCGTCCGCGACCCCGTCCCAGACGCCGGTAACCGTCACCAATGCCGCAGCGTCCCCGTCTCCAGTACAAGCCAGCGTCCGGCCGTTGCCCCAGCATCGCCCCCTGCAAAATCATCGCAACATGCGACCCAGAGTTCACGCAAGTTAAAGCCACCTCCACATCGCCACATGCGACCCAGTCTAGATCGCAAAACCCGACGCGGTCTATATCGTTGACGTAATGAGACGCAATCGTGTCATGCGAAGAAAGTGTACCCTTGCGCCCCTAAGAGGTTTCGCACCAGAACTGTCCGCAACCCAGACCCTGATCGCAGCACATGATTTGCTGTCTTGGGATCTAGGGCTCATTGCATCGTTCCAGCCCCCCGGGTGAAAGATGTAGTGGAAGGTTGTATTAGTAGAAAATGATAAATAGTAAAGAGTTGGTGAGATCCCTATCGGATCTACCACAAGTAAAAGCAGAAAGTTTAAAATGTTTTGAAAAAGTTTTTGCACAGGTTATATATAGTGAATATATATTTCTAATTATAGAATGCCGCTGGTAAATTGGTAATTGATAATGATAAACATTGCACTTTGATAATGTGGTTTAATATGAATATGTCTTCCTTAGAAATGGACTTTTGAGGTTAAGGACTAGCTAACCCAGAACTTAATTGTACATAGTTGCCGCTTCGTGCCCTATCTTGTTTTTTACAAAAACCATCCATAACTACCTCTAAAAACAAAACCCATGGTGTGCACTGAGTGAGGTCTGCAATTGACGCCGCAGCCCACCCAGGACCCACGTTGAAGGTTGGTGGTCGGGTCCTTCACAGTATCTTGTATATTTATTTACTGAATGCTATTTGATACTATTTGTATTTTTCTATAAAAGTTTGTAACGTTCAAGATGTCCTCACCTCCGATGGGAAGATGTTATTGTTTAAATGTTTATTGCATAAACAAATGTCTTTTGTATTTTACAGCCGGAGTGCTGGTCATTTACCATGGGGGAATTTGTAGCCCTGGTGGAGCACACGCAGTACCCTGGAGAGTGTATGCGAGAAGCAGCTAATGCTCAATATTCATTCACTCTACACACACTAGACACACCCCTAGGTAAGGAGTATACTCTAGAGGGAGTGTCAAGGTAGTAGTGTTAGAGTGATAGTCTAGTTCCTGTCCTTCGGCAGTGAGGACGTGTGGAGTAGAGCTTAATTTCTGTGAGAAGACGTTTGGAGGAGGAAAGAGTTCAAGCCTGCTTCATCACCAGTTCATATAGTGGAGTCTGGTATAGGTGTTTGGAATACACCTTAGTCTGGTCAGAGCTGTATCACCCTCCAGCACCCACTGAAGAAAGGAGAAGTAATAGCACGGAAAGTCTTCAGCATCCCTGTCTAGAGACGGTATCAGGTACAGTGACGTGCCCTAGCCTGTGATAACGAGCATCCGTGCTAACTTCATTGGAAGGAAAAGGAAAGAATTGACTGCCGACCCTTGGCTAGTTTTGAGTGCTTATGTTACCAGCGGGACAAGGCGAAAGGCAAGTGGATTATAGAATTAGTGCTACAGGATTGCAAAGTCCACACGTTGCTACCGGTCACTGGGGACCGAAGGGTCACTGTTGTTTCAGGCACGTGACAGGAAAACCAGGAATCTACCGGACCCTAGGTCGCGGCAGACAGCCCCTTATATCAGTACGTAACCGGGGTCAGGGGGAGTGGAAGACTTTGGAGTTCTGCAGGACCACGTAAGAATTCAGCTCCTTCACAGAAGGCCCCTAACACTAAGCTGACTGGCAGGTACAGCAAGGACTAGCTGGAGATTGAGGGAACTAACGCTTCAGGCTGGTTTACTCGTTTTAATTGGAGTTAAAGGAGGACCCCTAACTTGTCCAGCTGCCGTCTCAAGAACACTCTCCTTGGATCACCTCCCTGGACCTGCCTTATCATCTTGCAAGTAAAGGTATGGAAAGACGCTGACCGTGTGAGACTGTGTTCTTTATCTGCACTCGAACTCACTACTCACATAGACTTTGAGGGACCAGTCCCACCTGTAGGGGACCCGACATCTAGCTGCCTCACCATCCCCTCGGAGATCTACAGCAGCGCTGGTACTAATACCAGAAGACTACAGGTGGCGTCACGAACTGTATATTAAACCTATCCCCTGTAAATATAATCCCACCATACACCAGACCGCCAGGGCCACAGACCGACCACAGCTACCTGTGACAATCCCCATAGACTTCTACGGCTCGGCTCTGAGTACCCCATTGCCCGGTAACCCACAATTGTGGTGGCGGGTCGACACACATACAAAGCTCTGCGCTGTAAACGTCACACATACAGGACCTCCGCTCCGTATACGTGTTTACACTCACGCTAGGCTCCGTACACCTTGTACACACACGACTGCGCTAAGTATACGTCTTACACTGACGGCAGGCTCTGTACACCTTGTACACACAAACAATGTACACGTCCGTACCATATATATACAGTACAGACCAAAAGTTTGACACACCTTCTCATTCAAAAACGATTTTTCTGTATTTTCATGACTATGAAAATTGTAGACTCACACTGAAGGTATCAAAACTATAATTAACACATGTGGAATTATACATTACACTTTACAAAAAAGTGTGAAACAACTGAAAATATGTCTTTATATTCTAGGTTCTTCAAAGTAGCCACCTTTTTGCTTTGATTACTGCTTGTAAACGCAGAAAAGGTGAACGGATGGATTCTACATGCCTAGTTCCCACCGTGAAGCATGGAGGAGGTGTGTGATGGTGGTGGGTGCTTTGATGGTGACACTGTTGGGGATTATTCAAAATTGAAGCAGTGAGCGGTCCACTCACCACAAACCATCTCGATTGAGTACAGGTCTGTGACTGTGGAGGCCAGGTCATCTGCGTAGCACCCCAACACTCTCCTTCTTGGTCAAATAGCCCTTACACACCTGGTGTTGTTTTGGGGTCATTGTCCTGTTGAAAAATAAATGATGGTCCAACTAAACGCAAACCGGATGGAATAGCATGCTGCTGCAAGATGATGTGGTAGCCATGCTGGTTCAGTATGGCCTTCAATTTGAATGAATCCCCAACATGTCACCAGGAAAGCACCCCCACACCATCACACCACCTCCTCCATGCTTCACGGTGGGAAACCAGGCATGTAGATCCAGCCGTTCACCTTTTCTGCGTGCAAAGCAGTCATCAAAGCAAAAGGAGGCTATTTTTTGAAGAACCTAGAATATAAGACATATTTTCAGTTGTTTTCACACTTTTTTGTAAAGTGTAATGTATAATTCCACATGTGTTACTTCATAGTTTTTTGATGCCTTCAGTGTGATTCTACAATTTTCATAGTTATGAAAATACAGAAAAATCTTGAAATGAGAAAGTGTGTCCAAACTTTTGGTCTGTACTGTATATATATACAACACACCCTTTATAATTTATATAACACACACACACTATATATGTCATCATGCTATCTTTTGACTCCGCCCCTCCATGTGACATGATCACATGACTCTGACCTCATCACAGGTCCTGTGTGCACAGAGCAGCCATATATTGTGGTGGCGGCTCTGCAGGTGGAGGTAGGTGCTGGAGATTCCCCCATTACTGGCACAGAACAGCCATATAATGTGGTTGTGCGGCTCTGCAGGTGGAGGTAGGTGCTGGAGATTCCCCCATTAACTGGGCACAGAACAGCCATATAGTGGAGTGAGGCTCTGCAGTGGAGGTAGGTGCTGGAGATTCCCATTACTGGGCACAGAACAGCCATATATGGGTGTGCGGCTCTGCAGGTGGAGGTAGGTGCTGGAGATTCCCCATTACTGGCACAGAACAGCCATATATGTGGAGTGCGGCTCTGCAGGTGGAGTAGGTGCGGAGATTCCCCATTACTGGGCACAGAACAGCCATATATGTGGAGTGCGGCTCTGCAGGTGGAGGTAGGTGCTGGAGATTCCCCATTACTGGGCACAGAACAGCCATATATTGGAGTGCGGCTCTGCAGGTGGAGGTAGGTGCTGGAGATTCCCCATTACTGGGCACAGAGAAGCCATATATGTGTTGGGCGTCTCTGCAGGTGGAGGTAGGTGCTGGAGATTCCCCATTACTGGGCACAGAACAGCCATATAGTGGAGTGCGGCTCTGCAGTGGAGGTAGGTGCTGAGATTCCCCATTAACTGGGCACAGAACAGCCATAATATGGTGGTTCGGCTCTGCAGGTGGAGGTAGGTGCGGAGATTTCCCCATTACTGGGCACAGAACAGCCATATATGTGGTGTGGCGGCTCTGCAGGTGGAGGTAGGTGCTGGAGATTCCCCCATTACTGGGCACAGAACAGCCATATATGTGGGTGCGGCTCTGCAGGTGGAGGTAGGTGCTGGAGATTCCCCATTAACTGGGCACAGAACAGCCATACATGGGAGTGCGGCTCTACAGGTGGAGGTAGGTGCTGGAGATTCCCCATTACTGGGCACAGGAACAGCCATATATTGGAGTGTGGCTCTGCAGGTGGAGGTAGGTGCTGGAGATTCCCCATTACTGGGCACAGAACAGCCATATATGTTGGAGTGCGGCTCTGCAGGTGGAGGTAGGTGCTGGAGATTCCCCATTACTGGGCACAAACAGCCATATATTTGGGTGTGGCTCTGCAGGTGGAGGTAGGTTGCTGAGATTCCCCATTACTGGGCACAGAACAGCCATATATGTGGTGTGCGGCTCTGCAGGTGGAGGTAGGTGCTGGAGATTCCCCAATTACTGGGCACAGAACAGCCATATAGGGTGTGGCGGCTCTGGCGGTGGAGGTAGGTGCTGGAGATTCCCCATTATCTGGGCACAGAACAGCCATATATGGGTGTGCGGCTCTGCAGGTGGAGGTAGGTGCTGGAGATTTCCCCATTACTGGGCACAGAACAGCCATAATGTGGAGTGCGGCTCTTGCAGGTGGAGGTAGGTGCTGGAGATTTCCCCATTACTTGGGCACAGAACAGCCATATATGTGGAGTGTGGCTCTGCAGGTGGAGGTAGGTGCTGGAGATTCCCCATTACTGGGCACAGAACAGCCATACATGTGGAGTGCGGCCTGCAGGTGGAGGTAGGTGCTGGAGTTTCTCCATTACTGGGCACAGAACACCATATATGTGGAGTGCGGCTCTGCAGGTGAGGTAGGTGCTGAGATCCCCCATTACTGGGCACAGAACAGCCATACATGTGGTGTGCGGCTCTGCAGGTGAGGTAGGTGCTGGAGATTCCCCATTACTGGCACAGAACAGCCATATATGTGGAGTGCGGCTCTGCAGGTTGGAGGTAGGTGCTGGAATTCCCCATTACTGGGCACAAACAGCCATATATGTGGGGGTGCGGCTCTGCAGGTGGAGGTAGGTGCTGGAGATTCCCCATTACTGTGCACAGAACAGCCATATATGTGGAGTGCGGCTCTGCAGGTGGAGGTAGGTGCTGGAGTTTTCCCCATTACTGGCACAGAACAGCCATAAAATGTGTGTGCGGTTTCTGCAGGTGGGAGGTAGGTGCTGGAGATTCCCCATTACTGGCACAGAACAGCCATACATGTGGTGTGCGGGCTCTGCAGGTGGAGGTAGGTGCGGGAGATTCCCCATTACTGGGCACAGAACAGCCATATATGTGGGTGCGGCTCTGCAGGTGGAGGTAGGTAGCTGGAGATTCCCCATTACTGGGCACAGAACAGCCATACATGTGGTGTGCGCTCTGCAGGTGGAGGTAGGTGCTGAGATTCCCCATTACGGGGTGGGGTTATTAACCCTTTGAGCACAGAGCCCGTCGTCGGTGTCTTCTGCTGCCCCTTTCTCACACACTGGGACTGGTGGATGCCTCGCCATGTGCTCCCCCCATTGTATGGACAGAAGTGCTGCTCATGTGTGAGGAAAGCTGCACTAATGAGAGAAAAATGGCCGATCAGTAACTGAGCCCCTGTCAGTGAGTGCGAGAAAAAAAAATGCATAGCACTCGTCCGTATTCCTCTCTAATGTGACTCCGGCCTTTTCTCTGAGTTCCTCACGGCTGATTTATGGCCACAGACAACTGAAAGTGCAGGAAACAAAGAGCCTGGAAAAGGCAAAATTGTAATGGACCCCAACAGCAAAAATGATTTTGTAGCCCAACTACATAAATTTGGGTAAATCCGTCCTCTCAGGTGGGCAAAAGCCTTTTAGCTGTATATCCTGCCTGAAGAAGGAGCCTCTGCGCTCTGAAAGCTTGCGAACATATAATTTTCTGGTTAGCCAATAAAGGTATCACTTAAGAATACTCTTGTCATAATTGGACGGAAAAGTATTCACATCGATTTTTCTGGGTAACACGGTACCACAATATAATTATTAAATTGTACAGCTGTATATTCACAAATTTCAGGAGTCTTGCAAGAAAAATGGGAGAGTTTGAGGCCTTGGTACTGGAGGAACATTGATGATTGCCGGTGTTGCTGAGACTTGGTTGACTCTTCCCATGATCGAGCTGTAAATCTTCCTGGGTTTTTTGCTCTGTCTGAAAAACAGGTGAAACAGGAAAGGTGGAGGAGGAATATGTCTGTATGTTCGGAGTGATATGGAAGTGAGAGCTACAGATTCAATAAGGGAGGAGATCGGAATGAGGAGAAAACTTGTAGGTGGAATTACACAGGGAATTAGATCTGAGAAAATAATTTTTGGTGTAATGTATAGACCTCCCAACATCACTGAGGCGTTGGACTGTCGGTTTTTATGTTCAGGTGGCGCAGGCTGATACAGTAGTGATTATGGAGATTTTAAAATACCTGGGTATTGACTGGGTCATGGTTCTGCTTTAAATGCAAAGGGAAGAAAATTCCGCAGCTTGTTCCAGATAAAAAAATATAGGTAAATTTTTGAAAACCTGACAAGAGGCGACGCTCGGTAAGATCTGGTCATTCAACCATGTGGGACTTGTTGCAAATGTCACTGTTTGCAAAAACACTACATTTTCAAAAAGGCAAATTTTCCAAGGTTGAAGGCTTTACTTCAGGACATTGACTGAGAGCAGCTGCTACAAGTTGATCAAAATTTTCCAACCGTCTGGATTTATTCAGCGTAGAGTATGAGTTCTCCGCACTTAGTGCCTTTGCTGCTAAACAGTGAGGTTATTTATGGTTGTCTGAGGAAGGTTCTGCTACTGAATTCACTGGGGCAAATCATCAGAATCCGCTTCTGGCAGCTCCTGTGTAATCATCAACTAATGACATCCGAAATGTGCTTGAAGGGAGACAAGCCCAAAGACGTTGCAGATTGTATAGGCCACACAGGCTGCTCACAGTAACACCAGCAACATGCAGCCTGGGGTTGACATGTTGAAAAATGGACGTTCCATTGGTTCCACGATTGGTCCACTCTTTACTGCAAGTCAAATTAAATGCCACTAACCAAGCATAATGCGTCAAACAGTAACTTGACACAAACCT
This sequence comes from Oophaga sylvatica, assembly GCA_033576555.1. Lineage (NCBI taxonomy): Eukaryota > Metazoa > Chordata > Amphibia > Anura > Dendrobatidae > Oophaga > Oophaga sylvatica. The sequence goes on from JARQOD010007679.1 coordinate 8,732, forward strand.
TCAGAAGAGGTTTGCATAACATTGGGCTAATAACAGTGCTCCATTGACATTACAACACCGCTCACAAAGACTATTATGGTGCAAAGCAATATGGCAATGGAGGCTGGAAAGGAGGTTTATATTCTTTAGTGATTTGTCCCTGTTATGCTCCTGGATTCGAACCCTTGAAGCCTGTGTTTTTTGGTCAGCTTCTCTGTCCGCCGAGCCACATGCACAACTTTTTTCTGGGTGTTTGATTTTCTGCTGTTCTGGCTGCAGTCTGTTTAGCATAATACAGGTTTTCATTTGTCTGCCGTATCACCTGTCAGATGCAGCTTTATATTTTTCCCCCCTGCTGGCATTTCTGTGATATTCTCATTTAGGTGTTCAGCCATTTTACTGTAGTTTAAAGCCAGTCAGTGAATTTCCAGCTAGGCTTTATCTCTTTGCTGTTTTTTGCTCTGCACCTATCTTCTCTGTCTTTTAGGAAGTTAGCAGCATGTTTTCTAACAGTATGTACTTTAAACTTTGCTTTGTATTTTGTAGTTTATTTTACCCACTCTAGTATCTTTCTTATTTCAGCACATTTTCCCTTTAGTAGGTAATTCACACTCTGCTCTTCCCTTCGGCTCTTTAGGAAGAATGTGAAGCGCTCGTTGGCTTTTAGGTGGCATAGGTCCAAGTTACTGTCTTCTAGTCTGTGGTTAGGACTCTCTCTTCACGCAGGAACCACAAGGGACTGCGTGTCAGGATCTCTAGTCTAGTCGCATGGTCAGTTGGAGTATTTAGCTTTACCTATTTTCCTGATTGAGTAACTACACTAGCATAACCTTATCACCAGCCCACGTCATTTTTTGCATGCTGAAAAGATATGATAGAAGCTGTGGACACCTTGACTGCGCAATTGCAGTCCTTGTTGGAGGTGGCAGATATCAAGCAGCAGCAACAGCATGTGTTAACGACCGCTATGCAGGTTCTACTACATTTAAAACTGCCTTCTGAGCCTAAGGTAAATTTGCTACGACAGGGACCGAAGAAAGTTTTCCATTTTTCTTCTTCAAGTAAAGTAGAAAAATTAACATGTTGGATTGTTCTTTCGTTGCTTCATGGAGATCCTCAGGCCTGGGCATTTTCTCTGGCTGAGGATTCTCCAGTGCTTTCCTCAGTTGACGCTTTTTTTCTCTGTTTCTGGGGCTCATTTATGATGGCCCGAATAAAGTTGCTGCAGCTGAATCAGTGACCTGCAGGTTGGATCAGGGAATCGTTTTGTGAAGGATCACTTCTCTCAGTTGAAATGCTAGGCAGTGGTAACCTCATTGAATGACCCAACACTTTGTGGTCAATTTTGCCAGGTCTTTCTAGCCAGATACGAGATATGATGGTTAGAACCTCTCCGTTGTACCTGGATGAGACCATGTCACTGGCAGAGCATTTGGATAGATGTCTTGCGGACAAAAAACATTTGAGAGTGTTTTAGTGACTTCTGCCTCTCATCTTACTGAGGCAGAAGAACCAATGCAAATTGAGGCCTACAGAAAGTCCAAGGAGGGAATTAAACTTGGAACACCTGCTCATTTCTGTCTTACTGCGGTCAAACAGGTTCAGTGTTTCAGATACTATAATAAACTAAAGCTTAGGTGAAGGAAAGAAAATAACCTAAGATAGATCTTTAGAACCTGTGTCCTTACATATTAATGGCTATCTCTCATGCATACTACGGTTGTTTTTTTTAAAAGTGTCTGCTTACCAAAGTTATACACTGCTAAAAACCAAAAAAGGGAACACTAAAGTATCACATCCTAGATATCACTGAATGAAATATTACAGGTGCAAATCTTTATTCATTACATAGTGGAATGCGTTGAGAACAATAAAACATAAAATGATCAATGTAAATAAAAATTAACCCCTCTCTGACATCAGACGTACTATTCCGTCCATGTGCCCTGGGCCTGTCTGACCATGGATGGGATAGTATGTCATAGCGATCGGCCACGCACACGGTGGTGTGCGGCCGGGGTCAGCTGATTCTCACAGCTGACACCCGGAACTAAGTGCCAGGCGCAGTCACAGACCGCTCCCGGCACATTAACCCCCAGAATACTGCAATCAAACACGATCGCAGCATTCAGGGAGCAGGCAGAGGGCTGACAGCCCCTCTACCTTTGGATCGGAGACCCGGCGGCGTGACGCGGGGGTCTCTATCGCTGCTATGGTAACCCAATGTCGTCATGACGACATCCGGGTCTCCAGAGCTGTGAAACTTCCTGTCATGCGCAGTGCCAGTGCTTGATCAGGAAGTCTCTTAGTGTGCACAGACTGCAGCACTGCAAGCTTCTATAGCATGCAGATGCTGCTTCATCTGCATGCTATAGAAGCGATCAGCCTGCAGAAAATGATTGTCCCATAGTGGGACAATGTGTAAAAGATAGAATGAAGTGAAATTTGTTTTTTTAATAATAGTAAAAATATTAAAAAAAATAATAAATAATAATAAAAAAATCAATATTTATTCTATCACTAAATAAATATTTGGATTAAAAAAAATCTAAACAATGAAAGTACACATATTTGGTATTGCCGCGTCCGTAATGGCCCGACCTATAAAACTGTCCCACTAGTTAACCCCTTTAGTGAACCCCATAAAAAAACAACAAAAAAAAAACAATGCTTTATCATCAAACCGCCAAACAAAAAGTGGAATAACACGCGATCAAAAAGACGGATATAAATAAACGTGGTAACGCTGAAAACGTCATCTTGTCCCGCAAAAATCGAGCCGTCATACAGCATCATCAGCGAAAAAATAGTTATAGCTCTCAGAATAAAGCGATGCAAAAATAATTATTTTTTATATAAAATAGTTTTTATTGTATAAAAGCGCCAAAACATAAAAAAATTATACAAATAAGGTATCGCTGTAATTGTACTGACCCGAAGAATAAAACTGCTTTATCAATTTTACCACATGCGGAACGGTATAAACCCCTCCCAAAAGAAATTCATGAATTGCTGGTTTTTGTTCATTCTGCCTCCCAAAAATCGGAATAAAAATGTCATGTGCCCGAAAATGGTACCGATAAAAACATCAACTTGTCCCGAAAAAACAAGACCTCACATGACTCTGTGGGCCAAAATATGGAAAAATTATAGCTCTCAAAATGTGGCGATGCAAAAACTATTTTTTGCAATAAAAAGTGTCTTTTAGTGTGTGACAGCTGCCAAACATAAAAACCCGCTATAATGCCTCTTTCACACGTCCTGATATTTCCAGTACCGGAGATGTCAGTGTCCGTGTGTGTAAATACGTGTGGCATCAGTACCACAAGAACGGGCGGCAGGGAAGAAGCATTACAATAAGGCCGGCGTCACACACAACTACAAAAAATCAGTCCGTTTTAGTCGGTCGATTGTCGGATCAAAATGTAGACATCACACATCCTTCTGTCATCCGATTTTCCTTCAAAGATGCGATTTAGTCGCATGTGTGTGTACCTTGTAACATCCGATTTTCATCCGACTTGCGAGAATTTCTCGCAGACTTGCAAAACTGACATATAATGGATCCAAAAGAATAGTATTTCAATCACAAAAGAAAGAATAGATATATACACATAGAACACATATATATATATATATATATATATATATATATATACATGTCATTGTGACATGTGTATATATATATATATTTATAGTTCCTAGACTTCTACATACTGTAATAGCCGCTAATTCAATTGCTGGCTTTTGTGAAATCACAGAAGCCGACATGAAATGATACATTGTTTCCACACAGTTAACCATGTCATTTCCTTTATTTTGATATTTGTTTAGAACTTACAATTACATGAGTGTATTTGTGCAAAATTTCAGACATGTAAGGGTTAATTAAAGGTGTAAATTCGTTGAAAAAAAATGCGTGGGCTCCCGCTGTATTTTCTCCACCAGACAGACAAAGCAAGCGAGTGGGGGCAGATAATAACAGCCTAGGGAGGGTACATTTTTTTTGTGCCCCCCCTGGCTACTAACATCTGCCCCCAGACACCCCAGAAAGGGCAAATCTATAATTAGATTCGCCCTTTCTGGCACTTTGCCCGTTTATTCCCATTGCCCTGTAGCGGTGGCGAATGGGTTAATAATGTCACCTTAATGTCACCTTAGTATTGAAAGGTGACCTTAAGGCAGGTTAATAATTGAGAGCTGTCAATTAGACAACTATCAATTATTAATCCTATTGTATGATAGAAAAATCAAACACACACAGTTTAATAAAAAAGAAGTTTAATTAAATAATCACACAGTTTTTTACCATATTTTATTTTCCTGCTAAAACCATTTCCTGTAATAAAAATAAAATAAAAAAGCAAAATGATTCTTACCAATCCGATGTACAGTCAGGTCCCACGGTGTAATCCATCAGAAAGGGTTAACAGGTTACAGGTCGCAGAGAGCTAATAATGCTGTCTCAGACCTGTATTCCCCTGAATGAATCAGTTACTCTCCCAGCGAAAGGAGAGGAATAGATTCATGAATGGAGCTTAATTGATTTATTGCAACTTTCACTTCAGTGACCTGACCTAACGTGAAAGTGGATACAATCAATTAAGCTTCATTCATTAATCACATCCTCTCCTGTAGGCAGGAGATAAGCTCTTCATTCAGGAGCTATCAGATGAGCACGCAGGATTACTTGCGCTGCTTATCTGATTGCTAGTTAACCCTTCGTGAAGGATTACATCGTGGGACGGGACAGATTGCCAGATAGGTAAGAATAATGTTGTTTTATTATTTTATATTTATTTTAGAAGAACAAGGGCTTCGAACGGATTAAGAGTGAAATAAAAGATGGTCAAAAATATGTGTTTTTATTTCATTAAAATTATTTATTCTTAAAGTGTGTGTGTTTTTTTATTTACTTCAATAGGATTAATAATTGATAGTTGTCTAATTGACAGCTCTCAATTATTAAACTGCCTTAAGGTCACCTTTCAATACTAAGGTGACATTAAGGTGACTGTTATGATTTGGTAGCTGAGGAGTGCAGGTAAAAAGGCAATACACCAGAGCCGTTGGAATCTATGAGATTGCAGTACCCTGACTAACCACCACAACTAGAGGCAGCCGTGGAGCGTTCCTACGTTGGTCCTAGACGCCTTGTCACAGCCTGAGAAACTAATTACACCTAAAGATAGAAATAGGAAAGCTATCTGCCCCGGAGCAGAACCCCAAAGATAATAGAAAGCCCCCAAACATGTAATGGCGGTTAGACAAGAAGAAATACTGACACAGAAAGAAAATAGTATGAGCAAACGCTGGGGCCCAAACTAACTAAATAGAAAAGGATAGAAGGGTACTTACTGCAATCCCAGAAAACCCTGAAAAGCACCAACTAATTTCAAAATCACCTGAGATCACACGACCTCTACCACCTAAATTAGTTCTCTGGTGTAACAAAATCAAAACAGCAGCCACTGAAAAAACTGTAAAAAGCAAAAGTACAAACATCAGTGGCTGAACTAAACTGAGAGGGCAAAAGCCCCCGGAGGGGACCCTGAAGGCCCCCACAGAAGTGCAGGACAAAATGCAAAAATCTAGCACAAAAACAAAAAGAAGAAAATGTCTTATCTGATAGCAGGAGATGCAGACACGACACAGCAGGCTACAAGGGAAACAGGATTCAAGGATTGAGACCAGAACAATTGATCACCGGCAACCCTGATGGGAAGGTGACTCCCTTATATAAGACCAGTCAGTAACACCTGATTCCCAATCCTCACAATCTTCACTGGACAGACCAGCACCGCTTGTAACCACCAGAGGAAGCCTCTACTCAGAACTCATCTCAAACCCATTCACAACAGGTGACATTATTAACCCATTCGCCACCGCTACAGGGCAATGGGAATAGACGGGCAAAGTGCCAGAAAGGGCGAATCTAATTATAGATTTGCCCTTTCTGGGGTGTCGGGGGGCACAAAAAAAATGTACCCTCCCTAGGCTGTTATTATCTGCCCCCACTCGCTTGCTTTGTCTGTCTGGTGGAGAAAAATACAGCAGGAGCCCACACATTTTTTTTCAACGAATTTACACCTTTAATTAACCCCTACATGTCTGAAATTTTGCACAAATACACTCATGTAATTGTAAGTTCTAAACAATATCAAAATACAGGAAATGACATGGTTAACTGTGTGGAAACAATGTATCATTTCATGTCGGCTTCTGTGATTTCACAAAAGCCGGCAATTGAATTAGCGCTATTACAGTATGTAGAAGTCTAGGAACTATAAATATATATATATATATATACATGTCACAATTACATATATATATATATATATATATATATATATATATATATATATATGTGTATTCTATGTGTGTATATCTATTCTTTCTATTCTTTATTAAAGCTGTCAGTGTGATTTTACAGTATAGCCGGGATGAATTGCCGGCTTTTCTAAAGGACACCGATGCGATTTAATCGCAAGTCACACATGCGGTCCGTTTGTAATCAGATTTTTCATCGCTCCCATAGACTTGCATTGGCGATAGTCGACCCACAATCGGTGACAATCGCAGCATGCTGCGATTGCACACGGACGTTTAAAACGGACCACAAAAAATCTGATACTAGGAGCTGCTCCATAGATTAACATAGGGCAGACTGCAATACGATTTTCATCGTATTGCAGTCGTCCGATTCTGTCGCCAGTGTGACGCCGGCCTAAGCTCTGTTCCCCGGCGCCGGGTGCTGAACACGGCTCTCATCATTAGACACAAGCAGGGGAGAATAATGAGAGCTGTCCGTGTTCAGCACCCGGCGCCGGGAAATAGCGCTTACTGTAACGCTTCTTCCCTGGCGCCGATGCGTGTCACATGGATGACATCCATGTGTGTTTATGCGTATGCACGTGTGCTGGATGTTTTATGGCCCATGCTGACATTAAAAACCGGACATGTCAGCGTGTTGTGCCCACGGACACATGGTCCGTGGAAACACGCTGACGTGTATAGACCCATTCACTTGAATAGGCAAATAGCGCTCCATTCCTCCCGAGTCTTCCGCATGGCTGCCCAATGGTATAAAATTCTGTGACACACCCATGGTGTCAATATGATCACTGCACCCCTAGATGAATTCATTGGGAGGTGTAGTTCGTAAAATGGGGTCACTTATGGGAGGTTTCTGCTGTTTTGGCACCTCATGGGCTCTCCCAGTGGGTCATGGTACCTGGAAACCATAACAGATAAATCTGGCGCTCCTTCCCTTCTGAGCTCTTCCATGTGCTCAAACAGTTGTTTACCCCCATATATGGGGTATCAGCGTACTCAGGACCAATTGCACAATAACTGTTGGGGTCCAATTTCTTCTGTTACCCTTGGGAAAATAAAAAATTGGGGGCGAAAAGATCATTTTTGTGCAAAATTAGATTTTTTATTTTTACTGCTCTACTTTATAAACGTCTGTGAAGCTCTTGTGGGTTCAAAGTGCTCACCACATATCTAGATAAGTTCCTTAGGGGGTCTAGTTTCCAAAATGGTGTCACTTGTGCGGGGTTCCACTGTTTAGGCACATTAGGGGCTCTCCAAACGCGACATAGCGTCCGATGTCAATTTCAGCCAATTTTGCGTTGAAAAAGTCAGACAGTGCTCCTTCCCTTCCGAGCTCTGCCATGCACTCAAACAATGGTTTACCCCATATATGGGGTATCAGCGTACTCAGGACAAATTGCACATCAACTTTTGGGGTCTAATTTCTCCTGTTACCCTTGGTAAAATAAAAAAATTGGATCTAAAGTAAAAAAATTTTTTGAAAAAAGTTAAATGTTAATTTATTTTTTAAATATTCCAAAATTTCCTGTGAAGCACCTGAAGGGTTAATAAACTTCTTGAATGTGGTTTTGAGCACCTTCAGGGGTGCAGTTTTTAGAATGGTGTCACTATTGGGTATTTTCTATCATATAGACACCTCAAAGTGACTTCAAATGTGATGTGGTCCCTAAAAAAAAACGGTGTTGTAAAAATGAGGAATCGCTGGTCAACTTTTAACCGTTATAACTTCCTAACAAAAAAAATTTTGGTTTGAAAATTGTGCTGATGTAAAGTAGACACATCATAAAGTAGACATATCACCTGTGCAGTACTATCACCTTTGCAATACTAAGGAAATCCTGAAAACATGACCTGTTGGTGGGTCCTGAGGACTGGAGTTGAGAAACACTGTCATAAAGGGACAGTGGTCAGAATTGTAAAAATTAGCCTGGTCATTAACATGCAAACCACCCTTGGGGGTAAAGGGGTTAATATCCTATGGAGGTCTGGATTTGGAATAATACTCAAAATCAAAGTGGAATATCAAATTGCAGGCTTATCCAACTTCAGTGGAAATGCCTCAAGACAAGGAAATGATGCTCAGTAGTGTGTGTGTGGCCTCCACGTGCCTGTATGACCTCCTTACAACACCTGGGCATGCTCCTGATGACGTGGTGGATGTTCTGCTGAAGGATCTCCTCCCAGACCAGGATTAAAGCATTAGTCAACTCCTGTAAAGTTTGTGGTGCAACATGGCGTTAGTGGTTGGAACGAGACATGATGTCCCACATGTGGTCGATTGAATTCAGGTCTGGGGAATGGGCAGGCCAGTCCATAGCATCAATGCCTTAATCATGCATGAACTGCTGACACACTTCAGCCACATGAGGCCTAGCATTGTTATGCATCTGAAGGAACCCAGGACCTAGTGCACCTGCATATTGTCAGGTCTAAGGATCTCATCCTGGTACTTAATGGCAGTCACGGTACCTTTAGCAAGCACATGGAGGGCTGTGCTGCTCTCCAAAGAAATGCCTCCCACACCATTACTGACCCACTGCCAAACCGTCATGGTGGAGAATGTTGCAGGCAGCAGAACGTTCTGCACGGCGTCTCCAGACTCTCACTTTTGTCACGTGTTCAGTGTAAACCTGCTCTCATCCGTTGAAGAACACAGGGCGCAAATGTCTAATTTGCCAATCTTGTTCTCTAGCTGCCAGTCACCTGCACAGTGTTGGGCTGTAAGCTCAAACACACTTGTGGACTTTGGGCCCTCTTACCACCCTCATGGAGTCTGTTTCTGACAGTTTGGAGGTTAGTGGCCTGCTGGAGGTTATTTTACAAGGCTCTAGCACTGCTCCTCCTTACACAAAGGAGGAGGTAGTGGTCCCGCTGCTCTCCTATAGCCCCCTCTACATCTCCTGGTGTACTGGCCTGTCTCTTGGCATCTGCTCTATGCTCTGGACACTGTGCTGACAGACACAGCTACCCTTCTTGCCTTAGGTCGTATTAATGTGCCAACCTGGATGAGCTGCACTTCCTGAGCAACTTCTGTGGATTTTAGATGTAAGCAGGTTGCGGGATGCAATGACGCAAGGCAGACAGAGCAAGAGTTAACAATTTAATTAACAGTAAAGGTACTCCTCGCAGGGAGATAAATAGTTAAATGAGCAAATATTGAAAAGAAATGGCAATATAACAACAGTCCACTTAGTCAACTTATCGTGTCCTTGGTTTCCTCAGCCGCAGATAATCCATTGAGGGTTGTAGTCCCAGCAACGGCCAGCAAAACGTCCTCAGATGAAGCGCCACAGCTTAGGTTCCAACTTCTGGCACCAACATGCGGTCTCTGGTTTTGCCCACTGAGCCCCTAGTCCATTTAGCTGCGGAGCAAAAGAGTAAATCTCTCCGCAAGACTCCACGTGGCACGTGTCTCTCTGAGCAGCTGCCATCATCTGAATGGCTTCTCTGCTCGGCGTGCTCTCCTCTGTGTGCCAGCCGAAGTGAGGATCGCTGCAGTAGTCTCTGTCCCCCACGGGTACCGCATTGCATCTGTCAGCAATGGGGATGCACCTCAGGGTCCTGCACCTGGCCCCCGTTCCTCCGCTCGAGCACAGCACTCTGTCTAGCTGGGCGCACGACGCTCTGCACACACACTGTCTCTCTGGAGCGCTCACTTAATCTCTGCCTCGGCTCGTCTCCATGCTGTCTGTCCTCCTGCTGAGCGCGCCGCACGGCTTCCTCTGCACTCTCTGCCGGCGGGAAACTCACTGTCTCTGCGCGCTTTTAGCTCTGCTTTCTCACTGCCTGGCTTAGTCACGCCCACCCTCCCTGGTTATGGGTCCTGTCCTGTCCCCTATTCTTTCCCCCAGGCAACATGGGACGCAGCCTCAGCAGTTCTGGACCCAGCATGATGCAGGCACCTGCAGCCCAGTCTTCCTCCCTACATAGACACCGCCTCATGTTACTGTACAGTACCTCCTAGGGGTGAGAGCAAAGACAAAATGCCAAAGTGACCAAAACAGAAAAAAAGGATGAGAACAGAGAAATGGTCTGAGGTCACCACCTGCAAAACCACTCCTTTATAGGGGTTGTCTTGCTAATTGCCTATCATTTCTACCTGCTGTCTGTTCCGTTTGCACACCAGCGGAAGAAATTGATTCACAATCAGTGTTGCTTCATAACTGGACAAGTGGATTTCACAGAAGTGTGATTAACTTGGAGTTACATTGTGTTGTTTAAAGTCATGGCCAAAAGTTTTGAGAATGACACAAATATTATATTTTCACATGATCTGCTGCCCTCTGGTTTTTGTGTGTTGGACAGATGTTTTTATCACAGACAGAAATATAATTGCAAACATGAGTAACAAAAGCTTATATTGACAGTTAGAATGAGTTAATGCAGCAAGTCAATATTTGCAGTGTTGACCCTTCTTCTTCAGGACCTCTGCAATTCTCCCTGGCATGCTCTCAATAAACTTCTGGACCAAATCCTGACTGATAGCAGTCCATTCTTGCACAATCAATGCTTTCATCTTGTCAGAATTTTTAGGTTTTTGTTTGTCCACCCGTCTCTTGATGATTGACCACAAGTTCTCAATGGGATTAAGATCTGGGGAGTTTCCAGGCCATGGACCCAAAATCTCTATGTTTTGTTCCCTGAGCCATTTAGTTATCACCTTTGCTTTATGGCAAGGTGCTCCATCATGCTGGAAAAGACATTGTTGATCGCCAAACTGCTCTTGGAGGGTTGGGAGAAGTTGCTCTTGGAGGACATTCTGGTACCATTCTTTATTCATGGCTGTGTTTTTTAGGCAAGAGTGTGAGAGAGCCGATTCCCTTGGCTAAGAAGCAACCCCACACATGAATGGTTTCAGGATGCTTAACAGTTGGCATGAGACAAGACTGGTGGTAGCGCTCACCTTGTCTTCTCCGAATGAGGCGTTTTCCTGATGTCCCAAACAATCAAAAAGGGGATTCATCAGATAAAATAACTTTACCCCAGTCCTCAGCAGTCCACTGCCTGTACCTTTTGCAGAATATCAGTCTGTCCATGATGTTTTTTCTGGAGAGAAGTGGCTTCTTTGCTGCCCTCCTTGAGACCAGGCCTTGCTCCAAGAGTCTCCGCCTCACAGTGCGTGCAGATGCACTCACACCTGCCTGCTGCCATTCCTGAGCAAGCTCTGCACTGCTGGTAGCCTGATCCCGCAGCTGAAACACTTTTAAGAGACGGTCCTGGCGCTTGCTGGTCTTTCTTGGGCGCCCTGGAGCCTTTTTGGCAACAATGGAACCTCTCTCCTTGAAGTTCTTGATGATGCGATAGATTGTTGACTGAGGTGCAATCTTTCTAGCTGCGATACTCTTCCCTGTTAGGCCATTTTTATGCATGGCAATGATGACTGCACGTGTTTCTTTAGAGATAACCATGGTTAACAGAAGAGAAATAATGATGCCAAGCACCAGCCTCCTTTTAAAGTGTCCAGTGGTGTCATTCTTACTTAATCATGACAGATTGATCTCCAGCCATGTCCTCATCAACACCCACACCTGTGTTAATGGAGCAATCACTGAAAAGAGGTTAGCTGGTCCTTTTAAGGCAGGGCTGCAATGATGTTGAAATGTGTTTTGGGGGATAAAGTTCATTTTCTAGCCAAATATTGACTTTGCAAGTAATTGCTGTTAAGCTGATCACACTTTATAACATTCTGGAATATATGCAAATTGCCATTAGAAAAAGTGAAGCAGTAGACTTTGTAAAAATTAATATTTGTGTCATTCTCAAAACTTTTGTCCATGACTGTAAGTGTTCCCTTTATTTTTTTGAGCATTTGTTGACTTAGGTTCCACCTTAGTTCTCATTGACAGTGATTTTGATACCAAGTGTACGTACACAGTTTCAACTCTTGACCATCATATTCAAGTATCCTCAATTGATAATTCTCTTCTTTAGAAGTCATTTTACTTCTAAGGCCGGAGTCACACTTACATGTGTGATGCGAGAAACTAGTGCATCAACACCCGGCACTGCCGCCGGCACTCGGGACCGGAGTGTGTGGCTATATATATTTCTATGCAGCCGCATGCTCCGTCCGAGTGCCGGCGGCAGTGCCGGGTGTTGATGCGACTCGCGCAAGCTTCTCGCATCACACACGCAAGTGTGACAGCGGCCTAAGATTGAGACTGTGTGGGTGGGTGTGTTACACACACAATCTATTTCATTCATAGTTTTTCCTTCTATACCAGCTAAAGTTGTGTTGGATATGCCCTGGTTGCTGAAATCCAATCCTACCATCAATTGGGGGAATTTTTGTTTTTCCAGTTGTTTATCTAAGTCCCTGTCATTTACAGTAGTGTTCAAAAACATGAGTTAATCTCAAAATCTTTATACTAGTTTTTATTTCCAGCATTGGGAACATTGCACACTGTTTTCTAATTAAAAACATAAAGAGAAATGTATAGAATTTTTAACTATTTTACAGAAAATAACAAACAATGAACATTAGGATGCTCTAAAAAATAGTGTCTGCATTTGTCTTTCCAAACTCGCAATGTGTTCTTTTTTTGTGGATTTAGCATTCCTGTGAATCACTTACCTAATATTTAGTTGTATATCCACAGTTTTTAGAACGGCTTCACATCTGTGTTGCATAGAGCCAACCAACTTCTGGCACCTGTCACCTGTTATTGCAGTCCAGGATGCTTGGACTTCATTCCACATTATTTGGCATTTGTTGGCTTTGCCTCAGAAATAGCATTTTTTATGTCACCTCACATGTGCTATATTGGATTAAGGTCTGGAGATTGGGCTGTCCACTCCATAAGCTCAATTTTGTTGGACTGGAACCAACATTTTTCTCATTTACTGGTGTGTTTAGGGTCATTGTCTTGTTGAAACACCCATTTCAGAGGCATATCCTCTTCAGCGTAAGGCAACGTGACCTCTTCAAGTATTTTAATATATGCAAACTGGTCCACGATCCCTGGTATGTGGTAAATAGGTCAGGCCCCATAGTGAGAGAAACATGCCCATATCATGATGCTTGCACCACAATGCTTTACTGTCTTCAGGGTGTACTGTGACTTGAACGCAGAGTTTGGGGGTCGTCCGATGAACTGTCTGCAGCTCTTGGACCCAAAAAGAACAATTTTGCTTTCATCAGTCCACAAAATATTTCTCCATTTCTCTTTAGGCCAGTTGATGTGTTCTCGGGCAAATTGTCTCCGCTTAAGTATATGTCTTTTTTCTTTTAACAGTGGGACTTTGCGGGGACTTCTTGCTGAGAGATTAGAGTCTTCACAGGTGTCATCTGTCACAGTACCTACTGGTAACTTGAGACTGTCTTTGATCATCCTGGAGCTGATCATTGGCTGAGCCTTTGCCATTCTGGCTATTCTTCCATCCTTTCGAATGGGAGTCTTCTGTTTTCTTCCACGTCTCTCTGGTTTGGCTTTCCATTTTAAAGCATTGGAGATCATTTTAGCTGAACAGCCGATCATTGTCTGCACTTCTTTATAAGTTTTACCCTCTCCTATTAACTTTTTAATAAATGCATGCTGTTCTTCTGAACAATGTCTCGAACGACCCATACTCCTCGGGCTTTCAAGGAGAAATGCATGTTCAACATGTCCTGTCTTCACCCTTAAATAAGGGCCACCTGATTCACACCTGTTTCTTCACAGAATGATTGACCTCACTAATTGAACTCCACACTGCTATTATTTTGAACACCCCCTTTCAATTAATTATTCTAATACACAGACTCAAAAACATGGTTTTCTTAGAATCTACTGCACTAACTGGTAAATTGTTTGACATGTGGTAATATAATTTATACCAAAAACAGTGATCAATCTGGTTAGTCATATTGGACTGCTATTATTTTGAACACTACTGCAGGGGTCGACAAAGTTGTTCAGAATTTAGGAGCCAGAATTTTTTTTTAACAAACTTGGTTTTTAATTTAACAAAAAAACATTACAAATGTTATAAACATTTAACTTCTAAAGATCATAAATATTATATTTTGATATGTTAGATTAATATAATGCACCCCCATAGGCAGCCTCTCTATTATAATGCACTCCCCCATAGGCAGCCTTTGTATTATAATGCATCCCCATAGCCAGCCTTATTTATAATGCATCCCCATAGCCAGCCTTATTTATAATGCCTCCCCATAGCCAGCCTTATTTATAATGCCTCCCCATAGCCAGCCTTATTTATAATGCATCCCCATAGGTAGCCTTATTTATAATGATGCAATATAAGCTCGGCACACACCAATGATATGTGATGAAAATTTAATCAAAATAGTAGCACATACAACAAAAACGTTTCGGTCAATTATGACCTTCTTCGGTGTACTATAACATAATCAAACATATGAAAAAGTAAAATAATATGCAAAACGGTGTAGTAAAACATAGGGCAATAAAGAAAATATATACAAATGTAGATTATAAGAATCGCATAATATGAGAATAGTGTAGAGACATATAATGCTCAGAAGCTTCCAATATAATATGAAGAAATGCAAAGAAAAATATATATACAGAGGAATGGATCATCCCTCAGAACAGAGATTTACATCAGGAAAAACATATGGACATACATACCAAGATATGTACTAGAAGATAGGTGCAGGCAGGCAGAGAAAATACCTAGTGGAAATGTGATGAAAAAAAAAAAAAAAGTGAGGGGTGCACTGACTAACCTAGTCTAAGAAAATGGCCACTGTGTAGAAATACATGTTACTTACCCCAAGACACAGAACTGTGTGGTGGGTAAAGGAGCTGGGGAGGCAAAGGAAATGGCTATGGAGGTGCCGTGGAAATAGCCATAAGGAAATATTGCAGATAAGAGCGATCATAAGAATCAGTGCTGGGAAATGATGGTGCTTACCGTTATGGTGCAGACAGGAATAAAGTGGCTTAGACGCGGTATACCACCGCTTGTCAGGGAGCACTGAGAGGCAGTCGGTGGTGGCTTTTAAAGCCTGGTAAGTGTGCGGTCCGGACCGGAAGTTCGGTGCCGGAAGTGAGGCAGCGTGCGTTCCAGCCATGCTGCAAATGCGTTCCAAACACAGGAAGCAGTATGGAGGGTGAATAAAAGGTACCTGAATATGCAGTGTAGCGTCATATAGTGTGGATAAACGGTCTAGAAGTGCAGATAGCAATATATATAGACAAAGATGATGAGATATAATATTTCAGTCAAGGAGTGAGACTGGTGGTAGTGGTGCTCCCAAGTTCTGTGCCCAAAAAGGAGGTTTTAAATTCATTGTGGCAGATTCTGTAAACAAGGAATAGATGGTCAGTACACGATAAATAGAGCAAATATATCACAATGAGAATAACTTAAATAAATGATACAATATCATATTCTCTATTTAACCCTTTCGGGTGCAATGTGTCTAACTGGTGAATCCAATAGGCTTCTCTTTTTTTGAGAAGACTGATGCGATCGCCCCCTCGGCGTGGTGCATGTACATGTTCAATAACTTGGTATTGGAGTTGCGCTATGTTATGACCGGATGATATAAAGTGATTAGGAATGGGAAGGAGAAGATTTTTACATCTAATCGTCGACTTATGTTTGGATATGCGGTTTTTTATAGCTTGTGTAGTCTCACCCACATATAATAAGCCACAAGGGCATTTAATGAGATAGACAACAAAGCTGGAATTACACGTGAAGTAATCTTTTATCTCGTATCTCTTGCCCGTATGTGGATGGTGGAATACGTTGCCTTTAATGATGTTGTTGCATTGAAGACATTGAAGACATGGAAATGTCCCATATTTGGGATTAGAGAGAAAACGTTGTCTAGTAGGGGGGTGAGAGGTACCAATGTCGGCTCTGATTAGATGATCCCTTAGGTTTCGCGGTCGGCGGAAGCAAGGGAGGAATGGTCTATTAAATTCTTTAATGGATGGGTGTGCGGTACTTAATAGGTGCCAGTGACGGCGTATGCCGGTGTGGAGTCGATAGGCTATGGGGTGGTAGTCATGTACGAAAACAATCCTGTCGCTCATGTCCGTTTTGGGCGAAGTTGAGCTCTCTGGGGGGTCAAGTGTATGTTCGGGGTAACCTGTAGCGCGAAATTTGTCGCGCATTTCTTCGATGCGTGCATCTTTAATGGCTGCATTGGAGACGATTCTCTGGACGCGTTTGAGTTGAGATTTAGGAATTGAATCTTTCATTTTTGTAGGATGGAAGCTTTTGTAGAACAACAAACTATTGCGATCTGTGGGTTTGGAATATATATCGGAAGAAAGCTTATTATTGCCTTCTCTGATAATACTTACATCCAAGAAGTTTATTTTTTCTTTGTCAAAGGTCATAGTAAAATCCAATCCTGGCCAAGAAGTGCACAGGAAGGAAAAGAAATCATTGAGGGTACTTAGGGAACCACTCCAAATGCAGAAGACGTCATCGATATATCTCTTCCACACGATGGCATGTGTGCGGGAGAGATGATTGTGATAGATTTTGCTGTCTTCATAGTGGGCAACGTAGCAATTAGCATATGGAGGTGCTGCGTTCGAGCCCATTGCGGTCCCCTTGGTCTGTAAATAAAAATTATCCCCAAAAAGGAAAAAAATTTTGGTTAACAGGATTGTCAGTAATTCGCAGCACATGTCAATCTGATCCGGATTGAAGGTAGAAGACTCCAGGAGTCTACGTACTGAATGTATACCATCTTGATGTGGTATGGAGGTATACAGGTCTTTGATGTCAAAAGTAACTAGAAGGGCCTCCTCAGGAATATGATCGAGGTTATGTATCATATTGAGAAAATCTCCTGTGTCTAGGAGGAAGGAGGGAGATTGTTTAATCAGTGGTGTCAGTATTTTCTCCAGATACTTGGCAATTGGTGCAAAGATAGACTCGGTGGAGGCCACTATAGGTCTCCCAGGGGGGTTGGTCAGGTTTTTGTGTACTTTTGGTAGTACGTAGAAAACTGGAGTGATGGGAAATTTCTTTTGGAGGTATTCACCGGTCTTATTGTCAATAGTACCGTTTAAGATGTATTTGGTTAAGGTAGTCTGGATGATGGACTTAATTTCATTGGTCTAATTTTTGGTAAATGGAAGTATCATTCAGTTGGCGATTGACTTCGCTCAAGTACATGGATTTATCTAAAACAACTATAGCACCCCCTTTGTCAGCTGGTTTAACTATGATATTTTTATCCTCCTGTAGATTACGTAGTGCCTGTTGGTCATATTGGAGGGAAAGAATAGCTTTTTCTTGTTCAGGTCTGCTTTGAGATCACAGAATGTATTCTGGATAAAGGAGATAAAGGTCTCGATAGCATGAGAACCCTATGGGGGTCTGAACGTACTCTTATTACGTAGTCCCAGTTGGTGAGCTGACAGGGGCATGGAGGGGGTGTCTAAGTTAGTATGTTCAACATTGGAAAAATACAATTTTAATCTTAACGATCTATAAAATCGTTGTAGATCCATGTCAAGTTTGAAAGTGTTGTAGCGATAGCTGGGACAAAAGGATAAGCCCTTTTGCAGAAGTTGGTGTTCTGCTATGCCCAAGTTTTTGGATGAGATGTTGATGACCAGGGGGTTGTTACCTGGGAGCGGGTCACGCGATTGAATTCTCTGTGAGTGTCTCTTTCCTCGACGGGTCCTCTTCTTCTGGTGGCCCGTCTCTTCTGTCCTAAAAAACGATTGGGCTGGAAGGGTCTTTCTCGATCCGATCCCGAAGTGGAAGCATCTGTGGAGGACCTGTAGTAGGAGCGTGAGAAGTTCCCAGACGAGGGTAGTACTTGCCATTTGTTATTTATAATGCACCCCATAGGTAGACTTATTTATAATGTACCCCCATAGCCAGCCTTATTTATAATGCATCCCCATAGCCAGCCTTATTTATAATGCCTCCCCATAGCCAGCCTTATTTATAATGCCTCCCCATAGCCAGCCTTATTTATAATGCATCCCCATAGGTAGCCTTATTTATAATGCACCCCATAGGTAGCCTTATTTATAATGTACCCCCATAGCCAGCCTTATTTATAATGCCTCCCCATAGCCAGCCTTATTTATAATGCATCCCCATAGGTAGCCTTATTTATAATGCACCCCATAGGTAGCCTTATGTATAATGTACCCCCATAGCCAGCCTTATTTATAATGCCTCTCCATAGCCAGCCTTATTTATAATGCATCCCCATAGGTAGCCTTATTTATAATGCACCCCCATAGGCAGCCTTATTTATAATGTACCCCCATAGGCAGCCTTATTTATAATGCACCCCATAGGCAGTCTTATTTATAATGCACCCCATAGGCAGCCTTATTTATAATGCACCCCATAGGCAGTCTTACTTATAATGCACCCCATTGGCAGCCTCTGTATTATAATGCACTCCCCCATAGGCAGCCTTATTTATAATGCACCCCATAGGCAGCCTTATTTATAATGCACCCCCATAGGCAGCCTTATTTATAATGCACCCCATAGGTAGCCTTATTTATAATGCAACCCCATAGGTAGTCTTATTTATAATGCACCCCATAGGCAGTCTTATATATAATGCACCCCCATAGGGAGCCTTATTTATAATGCACCCCCATAGGCAGTCTTATTTATAATGCACCCCATAGGCAGCCTTATTTATAATGTACCCCATATGGAGCCTCTGCTCTGTAATATAATGCAATCCCCTTTACAAAAATAATAAATCCTGTACTCACCTCTCTTGCTCCCGGCTCCTGCGCTGCTCACCGCTCTCCCTCTCAGCGTCTGACTGCCGGCGCCGGGCAGTGACGTCATCGCGCCCGCTGTCAGACGCTGAGAGGGGGATTATGGGAGAGAAGGAGCACTCGCTCCTTCTCTCTCAATGCGGTCAGCTACAGCTGACCCTCCGATGATGGGCGGGGGCCCACTGCTGGCACCGGGCCCCCCACCGCCTGCTCAGGCCCCATAGGTCAATGTTAGTCGTTTGAACAGGATACATTGGAGAATTGGGAGCCAATAAAGGGATTTGCAGATGGGAGAAGAAGAGGAGTAGCGAGGAGAAAGGTGGATTAGTCAGTCAGCAGAGTTAATGATGGACTGGAGAGATGCGACAGCGTTAACTGGGAGGACACAGAGGATGATACTGCAGTAGTCGAGGTGGAAGATGATGAGGTCATGCTGATTTGGAGGCAGCAGTTAGCGAGAGCTTGCATATGCAGTTTGAAGGACAGGGCAAAGTTAAGGGTTACTCTAAGGCAGTGGACTTCCAGTACAGGGCAGAGTTGTATCTAGACTTTCTGGCACCCGGGGCAAGAATTCAGTGTGGCGCCCCCCCCCTCCCCCCAAGTACACGACGAGCTGCTCTCAGTGAAAAATTGAGAGAAGCAGGAAGAGAAGCTAGTTGTAAAAGGACCGTAAGTATGAAAGTCGCATATGAGTGAAGTGTCCATGTGACGACTGCTGGAACCTGCAGAGCTGAATCCTGACATTGCAGCTTCTGAATTCTCACAATGCACTGCACACTTTCAGGATCCTTCCTTGCCAGTGGCAAGAGTGGACAGTCATGTCAGCACAAGTATGTGATTTATATACTTCTGGCCACATTCCGACTAGACGTGCCCAGCCTCACTCCGTTCCTTTTCATTGAGTGAGGCCACACATGTCTAGTCAGCATGTAACCGCATGTATGTAAATTACCGGCACGAGAGAATCCTAACAGCGTGCAGTGCGCACTGTGAGAATTCAGAAGTCTGCAGTCACATAGAATGACTGCAGACTCATCACAGACCTGGACAACCTCTTTAATGCTCCTAACATAAATAAAAACATGAAAATTAGTCAGTTTCACAAAAAAAAATTTACATCCAGGTAATAGATGACGTCGTCTCTGGAGTTGTTCTCCTTCTTTTCTACATCTTGTCCAGACCCCATGATGAGTTTTCTCATCCACAGCTTGTCTCTGCAGACTTCCATCTTCTCCGATCTTCTGTAGCACATCTACAGACGATGCCCTTAAAGAAGTGTCATTATAATGCTCCTGAATAAAAATATCTGCAGTACGCTGAATAAATAACTGCCCCTCACTGTATTGTCTGCACAAAATATGACCCCACACTGTCCCTCTTATGGTACATGCTCTTCACACTGACCTCTCCTTTCCAAACTGGACCCCTTTTCACATTGTCCTCTCACACTGTGTCCTCCCTATAGGGCTCAGTCTCTATACTGTACCATTCCATCACACTCCCCCCTCCTTGGTATACTGTCCCCTCATGGCTGTACCCTTACACTGTCCCCCCATGCTACGCCCTCCCCTACTCAAGTCGCTATTCTGTGCCCACTCACTTTTCTCCCCCCATACTGTCACCTCACACTATTCCCCTCCCTCCTCATACTGTCAACTCTCACATCCCCCTGTTCACCATATTGTCTCCTCATATATTTACCCCCTCACTCTCTATACTGCCTGCTCACACATACCCCTGACTCCTCATACTGTGAATGCACACATCCCATCACCCTACACATCCCATACATTTTTCCATCGCTACTCATAGTATGTCCGCATACATTCCCCCGTTCGCTCCCCATACTGTCTGTGTAAAGGTTTGTCGGATGCAGTAAACAGCAGGAGGCAGAGAAGGGGTTAATATTGAATTCTCATAAACAAATACACAACAAACGTAATAAGTAGGGGGAAATGAAGGTAATGACTTATCAATTGGAGTTCTTGTTGGGGAACGGTTGGAACAGCTTCTGACGGCGTCGCAATCCGTGAACAAAGTCTTTGGCTCTGCTGTTTAGGAACGAGATGCACTGCCTCCTGACTGTGCCGAATATCCAGATCTGTTGATCTTGAGTCCGCTGATCTTGGGTCTGTTGAAGTGTGGGTACAGTTTCTTTTGATGGTTCCTCAAGAGTGACGCAGTACACGGGAGCACAACGCCGTACAGGCCGCAGGAGTGACAAGGCCTCGCATGGAAGCACAAAGTTCAGAGAAAGGCGGTATGTCTGCTGCACTGCACATTATGGGCCGGGTTCTTGGAGGGACACTTGGTGAAAGGATGTAGGGTCTGTCAGTCTGTGATGGGCTGGCGTCAGTAGCGGTAGTTGAGGAGAGGGAGTCAACTTTCGTCCTGCTCTGTAGTCGCCTTCCTGCCAAGTCTGTCTCCTTCCCGCGCTCAGCTCCTTTTATGTCCCCCACGCCCCCTTCTGTCAGGTGCTCAGGCTTTCCCCACACAGACAAGTCATCCCCCTGCAATAGTGATGACAGCCCACATAGTTCCGGCCACAGAGCGTTCCTCGAACCGACAGCACTGCTCCTGTCCCTCTCCCTTACATCTACACCCATCCCCCATACTGTGTCTGCACCCATCCCCCATACTGTTTCCTCATACATGCTCTCATTTCCCGTACTGTTTCCACATACATGCCCTTCATCTCCCCTTTTGCTCCTCATTGTGTGTCCTCAAATCCCCCCACAAATTAAATCTTCCATCTCCACTCCAAATCTCCCCCCACACATTAAATCCTCCACCCCCACTCCAAATCTCCCCCCACACATTAAATCCTCCATGCCCACTCCAAATATCCCCACACACATTAAATCCCCCACTCCAAATCTCCCCAAACACACATTAAATCCCCCATCCCCACTTCAAATCTCCCCCACACACATTAAATCCTCCACCCCCACTCCAAATCTCCCCCCACACATTAAATCCTCCATCCCCACTCCAAATATCCCCCCACACATTAAATCCTCCATCCCCACTCCAAATATCCCCCCACACATTAAATCCCCCACTCCAAATCTCCCCAAACACACATTAAATCCCCCATCCCCACTCCAAACCTCCCCACACACATTAAATCCCCCACTCCAAATCTCCCCCACACACATTAAATCCCCCATCCCCACTCCAAATCTCCCCACACACATTAAATCGCCCCCCCGTGCACTTAATCTTCGGAGTCTTCAGCTCCACTGCAGCACTTGCCACCAATGTGCGCCTCTGTAGGCGGGCGATTGACGTCTGCAGCGGGATCACATGATCTGATCACTCTGCTGGCGTCGCTTTGACCCGATGGTCAGAGCTTCAATTGTACTCACGTCTTACAGACGCGAGTACAATTGATCCCTGGGAGCCGGCGCGCTGCAGCTTCTCTGTGCCGGCTGTCAGTTTGACAGCCGACACAGAGAACGGCTGACTCGCAGTCCAGGGGGTGTCAGAATGCAGCCGCCTGGGGAGACACTGCGGAATGCCACATTAGGCGGCTCGACTGCGCCCCTCTGTTGGCTGCACCCAGTGCACATGCCTCGGCTGCCCTCCCCAGATACACCTCTGGTACAGGGGAAATCATGATGTCATTATTTGTGACAGATAGGTCAGGTAGGGGGTTATGTGAGATGAAGGAAAAATGATGAGTTCAATTTTGTTCACAAAAGCTAGAGGAGGAGGATATGGCTGATAGATCATCCTGCATCCAACTTGGGTGTTGTTCCATGTGTAAAAGAGGAGAGAGCATTAACTCCCAAGTTGCCTTCTATTGATCCCGTACTTCTACTTTCTGTGTTCCTCGCCTCCCTCCACCCTACTCAGTTGACGTTATCACCTCAAGAAAAGTAGATGTTATCATGGTCAGAAAACTACTAAGCTAGAGGAATTTTTTGCTAATTTACTCTTCTTTTTGGTGTAGATTGTAGTGATTTTTATTGGTCTGCTGATTGGCCATGCTCTTACACTTAGCTCCACCCTCACAAAAAAAGAAAATTGGATTAAAATGAAAATTATCCTTATGTTTAAAAAAAAAAAAACTTCACGTTCCATATCCTCATATGTTTTTCACTATTATCTCCAGTAATTGTAATACTGTATTACATGGGTTTCTTTATGATGTTACATCGGCTCATCTTCCCATTCAGGTATCTACAATATCGGATCCTCTCGGTGGAGATTTTCTATATAAGAGAATTTTCCTTATTGACCTGTCTAGGATGGATAGGGACAGGGACAAGATGGCGGAGAGGATATTACACCTCACCCTAGAGATCCTCTTCCGACTTACTGAGAGGTGAGAGATTCTGATGATGTCACATTACATCATTCTTATCTATGAGAATAACAGATGGACAGAATTGGAGAGGTGAGGACTCTGGAAATGTCTGTAGTGAGATTTATTAATGTGTCTCTCCTTAACCAGGATTACACAGTAGTGAAGAAGACGTCTAGTGAGCGCTGTCAGACCCCTGTGTCTGAGGGATGGGGAAGACCCCTGAGCCCAATCATGATGCCTCCACCTCACCCCCTAATACACGAGAACATCAATAACCAGAAGATCCTAGAACTAATCTACAAGATGATTGAGCTGCTGACTGGAGAGGTGACACTGCTGGGAATGCTGGGACATTATAAAGTAATGTTATGAAGGGATCAGGGGGTTAACGGTATTATTGTATGTGTCAGGTTCCTATAAGGTGTCAGGACATCACTGTCCATTTTTCCATGGAGGAGTGGGAGTATTTAGAACAACACAAAGATCTATATAAAGATGTCATGATGGAGGTTCCCCAGCCCCTCACATCACCAGGTAATAGACAGGACTAAATACACACGGCCTATAATTATTTGTATGTAAAGAATGAATTCAGTCCCTGTATGTGCTTCCTCCAGTTCTCTCCAGTAAGATGACAATACCAGAAAGATGTCCCCATCCTCTTCTTCCACAGGACTGCAAACAAGAAGATCCCAATGTTCCTCAGGATCATAAGGTAGGTGGAGAGAAGGTGTCATGAGTAGAGCTGAGTGAATATTTCAGTGTTTGGTTTGGCTCACAATTGGCGAATTTGCAGTATTTGCCGAATCAATCGTCGATTTAATCGCCGAATATAGACGAACATACACAGCACAAAAGCCGGTGTTTCCCACGCTGTGTGATAGCGTGGGAAACACCGACGTAGCGCTTCTGATCGGCATTGAAATCATTCCACCGGTCAGAGAGCCGCGGTTTCCACGCTGTCAGAAGACAATGCGAGCGCTCAGCTGTGATCGGAGGTATAAAGTTTACCTTCAGTCACTGATGTTGGCTGATGGGACTACAGCTCCCATCAGCTGACACCTGCTGCCGCTAATAACAGCGAGAGCAGGAGCGGCTGATGGGTGTATTCATTAGCCGGCTTCTGCGCTGTAAGTAAATAATTTAAAAAAAAAACTGCTTGAGTTCCCCTGTATTTTTTATAACCAGCCAGGCAAAACTCACAGCTGGTGGCTTCGACCCTCACCTGTCAGCTTTAGCAAGGTTGGTTATCAAGAATAGAGGGGTCCCCACGCCGTATTTTTTAATTATTTAAATAAATAATTTTAAAAAAAGTCATGAGATCCCCTCATTTTTGACAACCAGCCTTGCTAAAGCAGACAGCGGGAGGCTGGTATTCTTAGGATGATAAGGGGCCATGGATATTGGCCCCCCCCAGCCTATAAATAGCAGCCCACAGCTGCCCAGAAAAGGCTCATCTATTAGATGTGCCAATTCTCGTGCTTAGTCTGGCTCTTCCCAATTGCCCTGTAGCGGTGGCAAGTGGGGTTTATATTTGTGGGGTCGATGTCACCTTTGTATTGCCAGTGAGTTCATTGGTCGTGAACTCTCAGGGCCTGTCTGACAGCACCGCGAGCAGTAGAACTTTCTCACGCTCGCGGTGCCCTCAGATAGGGAATAGCAATTCACAGGCAGACACTGAGCACACGGTGCTCATTGTCTACTGGATGACAGGCTGCATGGCCACATCATGCAACCATGCAGCCTGCCATCTAGATGTGACATCAACACCCCCAAACTATCACCTCATTTGCCACCACTACAGGTCAAGTGGGAAGAGTGAGGCTAAGTGCCAGAAATGGCGCATCTTAGAGATGCGCCTTTTCTGGGGCTGCTGAGAGCTGATGTTGTTAGCATGGGGGGCCAGTATCCATGGCCCCTTCTTAGGCTATTACCGTACTTTTCGGACTATAAGACATATAAACATCCGCCTCCAGCCGTCGGCTTTCCCGCTGCTGGTTACGAAAATTACATGGGAGCCCACAGCATTTTTTTCAGAAAAATAATCTTTTATTAATTAAATACATGTACAGTAAGCTGCGCACACAGGTATTTGTCACAGACATCTGTATATCCAGCTACTCTATGTGTTGTGAATGTGTTTGAGATGAGTTCTGAGCAGAGGCTCCCTCTGGTGGTTACAAGCGGTGCTAGTCTGTCCAGTGAAGATTGTGAGGACTGGGAATCAGGTATTACTGATTGGTCTTATATAAGGGAGTCACCTTCCCATCAGGTTGCCGGTGATCAATTGTTCTGGTCTCAATCCTTGAATCCTGTTTCCCTTGTAGCCTGCTGTGTCGTGTCTGCATCTCCTGCTATCAGATAAGACATTTTCTTCTTTTTGTTTTTGTGCTTTTGCTTTTTCCAGTTTTTTCGGTGGCTGCTGTTTTGATTTTGTTACACAGAGAACTAATTTAGGTGGTAGAGGTCGTGTGATCTCAGGTGTTTTTGAAATTAGTAGAGTTGGTGCCTTTCAGGGTTTTCTGGGATTGCAGTAAGTACCCTTCCTATCCTTTTCTATTTAGTTAGTTTGGGCCCCAACGTTTGCTCATACTATTTTCTGTCTGTGTCAGTATTTCATCTTGTCTAACCGCCATTACATGTTTGGGGGCTTTCTATTATCTTTGGGGTTCTGCTCCGGGGCAGATAGCTTTCCTATTTCTATCTTTAGGTGTAGTTAGTTTCTCAGGCTGTGACGAGGCGTCTAGGACCAACGTAGGAACGCTCCACGGCTGCCTCTAGTTGTGGTGGTTAGTCAGGGTACTGCAATCTCATAGATTCCAACTGCTCTGGTGTATTGCCTTTTTTACCTGCACTCCTCAGCTACCGAAACATAACAGTATCACCGGCCTAAAATTGAAAATTGTATGGTACTCACAGAAGGGAAAAAATATTGTGAAAGAAAAAAGGTTGTCAGAGTTGTCAGAGATATTTTCTGTTTGTTGCATTTTTTTTTTTCCCTCTGTATCTCTGGGTGCTGGGGAGGATCTTTTCTCTCAATGGAGTTTGCACAGTTGTCTGGCTGTGTGGATCAGCTTGCCACTGAGGTTCGGGGAGTATTGCTATCTATCTTGCTGGGTTGCCTGTTGTGGAACATAGGATTCCCATGCCAGATTTGTTTTTAGGGGATCGAGCTAAGTTTCAGAATTTCAAAAATAATTGTAAATTGTTTTTTGCCTTAAAACCTAAGTCCTCAGGGAACGCAGCGCAGCAGGTTCAAATTATCATCTCTCTCCTGCGCGGCGATCCTCAGGATTGGGCTTTTTCCCTGATACCTGGGGATCCTGTTTTGAGTGATGTTGATGCGTTTTTTCAGGCCTTGGGGTTATTGTACGATGAGCCTAATGTCACTGATCAAGCTGAAAAAGCCTTGTTGGCATTAAATCAGGAGCTTGATGACGCTGAGTTATACTGTCAGAGATTCCGTAGGTGGGCAGTCCTGACCAAATGGAATGACGACGCTTTGGCAGCCCTTTTCCGGAAGGGTCTGTCTGATAATGTAAAGGATGTTATGGTGGGATTCCCTGTCCCCTCTGGTCTCAATGATTCTATGTCATTAGCGATTCAAATTGACAGACGTTTGCGTGAGCGGAGAAGTATGCGTGGAATGGTGTTGCCTTGTGAACCAGCTTCTGAACCCATGCAGTGTGATAGAGTGGTGTCTGGGGCACAGCGTCATGAGTTTCGAAAGCGCAATGGGTTATGTTTCTACTGTGGTGATGCCTCTCATGCTATTTCAGTCTGCCCTAAGCGGGGAAGACGTTTTGCACGCTCAGTTGTCTTGGATAGTGTTCAGACTAAGTTTTTATTAACTGTCACTCTGATATGCTCTCTGTCCTCATTTTCTGCTCAGGCTTTCGTTGATTCTGGAGCAGCTATTAACCTGATGGATTATGATTTTGCTAAACGTTGGATTTCCCTTGATACCCCTACAGAAGTCTATTCCCCTACTGGGGATCGATTCTACCCCTTTGGCTGAGAATAAACCCCAGTTTTCTACTCAGGTGATAATGAGGGTTGAACCTGATCACCAGGAGTGCTGCAAATTTTTGGTTCTGTATAATCTGCATGACATTATCGTGCTGGGTTTTCCTTGGTTACAGTCTCATAATCCTGTTTTGGATTGGAAATCTGTGTCTGTAACCAGTTGGGGCTGCCAATGTGTTAATACCAACACTCCTGTTTTTTCTGCCTCCCCCCAGGCTCAGGATGTTCCTGACTTTTTGATTGATTTTTCTGATGTGTTTAGCGAAAGTAAATCTGCATCCTTGCCTCCCCATAGGAGCTATGACTGCGCTATTGAATTAGTGCCGGGTAGTAAATTCCCTAAAGGTCGCCTTTTTAACTTGTCTGTACCTGAACATGACGCTATGCGGTCTTATATCAAGGAATCATTGGAGAAGGGTCATATCAGACCATCCTCTTCACCCTTAGGTGCCGGTTTTTTCTTTGTGGCCAAAAAGGATGGTTCATTAAGGCCGTGTATTGATTATCGTCTCTTGAACAATATTACTGTGAAATATCAATACCCGTTACCCTTGATTTCTGACCTGTTTTCCAGGGTGAAAAACGCTACTTGGTTTACCAAGCTTGACCTCAGGGGGGCGTATAACCTTATTCGCATTAAGCACGGGGATGAATGGAAGACGGCATTCAATACCCCTGAAGGGCATTTTGAGTACCTGGTGATGCCCTTTGGGCTCACTAATGCTCCTTCCGTCTTCCAGTCCTTCATGAATGACATTTTCAGGGATTTTGTGGACAAATTTCTGATTGTTTATTTGGATGATATCTTGATTTTTTCTAATGACTGGGACTCTCATGTGAAACATGTTCGAACTGTATTCCAGATTTTGAGAGAGAATGCTCTGTATGTGAAGGGATCAAAGTGTCTTTTTGGCGTACAGAGGATCTCATTTCTGGGATTCATTTTGTCCCCATCTGTTATTGAAATGGACCCGGTCAAGGTTCAGGCCATCTGTGATTGGGTCCAACCTACTTCATTAAAGGCTCTTCAGAGATTTTTGGGTTTTGCCAATTTTTATCGTAAATTTATTGGTAATTTCTCGGTTATTGTTAAACCATTAACTGATTTGACCAGAAAGGGTTCTGATGTGGTGAATTGGCCTCCTGAGGCAGTCTCTGCATTTCAGGAACTTAAGCAGAGATTCACTTCTGCTCCTGTTCTACGGCAGCCTGATGTTTCTCTGCCATTTCAGGTGGAGGTTGATGCCTCTGAAATTGGGGCAGGTGTCGTTTTGTCCCAAAAAGATCCAGAGACCTCTAAAAGTAACCCTTGTGCCTTTTTCTCTCGAAAATTTTCTCCTACTGAACGTAATTATGACGTGGGTAATCGGGAGTTATTGGCCATGAAGTGGGCTTTTGAAGAGTGGAGACATTGGCTGGAGGGAGCCAAACATCAGGTGGTGGTCCTTACGGACCATAAGAATCTGGTCTATCTGGAATCTGCCAAGCGACTCAATCCTAGACAGGCCAGGTGGGCCTTGTTTTTCACACATTTTAATTTTGTGGTTTCCTTTCTTCCTGGCACTAAGAATGTTAAGGCGGATGCCCTCTCGAGGAGTTTCCTTGCGGACTCTCCTGAGTTATCTGATCCTTCTGTTATTTTGAAAGAGGGTGTAGTTCTTTCCGCCATCTCGCCCAATTTGAGACTTGCTCTGGAGGGGTGTCAGGAGGATAGGCCCGAGCGCTGCCCTGTTGGAAAATTGTTTGTCCCGGACCAGTGGAAAAAGAGTGTGATGTCTGAGATTCATTGTTCCGCATTGGCTGGGCATCCCGGAATTTTTGGTACCAGAGACTTGGTTAGTCGGTCCTTTTGGTGGCCTACCTTGTCTCGTGATGTCAGGGAATTTGTGCAGTCCTGCGGGACTTGCTCTCGCTCCAAGCCTTGCTCTCGCTCTAGTGGTTTGTTGATGCCATTGCCTGTGCCCAAGAGACCATGGACCCATATCTCTATGGATTTCATTTCCGACCTTCCTGTTTCTCAGAGAATGAACACCATCTGGGTAATTTGTGATAGGTTTTCCAAAATGATACATCTTGTGCCATTACCTAAGTTGCCTTCCTCCTCTGAATTGGTGCCGTTGTTCCTTCAGCACGTGGTTCGTTTACACGGCATTCCTGAGAACATTGTGTCTGACAGAGGAGTCCAGTTTGTTTCCAGATTTTGGAGGACTTTTTGTTCTAAACTGGGTGTTCAATTGTCTTTCTCCTCGGCATTTCATCCTCAGACCAATGGTCAAACTGAGAGAACAAACCAGACATTGGAGACTTATCTAAGA